>ML830797.1:0-38374 GCA_009831015.1 Picea engelmannii | reverse complement strand
TTGATCCTACACACACATTAGCAGTGTTTCCTAGACTAGCCAAGTCAGGAACATTACACTGAGCAAAAAAAACATATGAATAATTTCATGGAAGGAAAAAATTCCACCATAGCCAATCTCTCTGAAGAGGTAAAAGAAGAGGATTCTACTGTAAATAAATTAGGTGTAAATAACTTTAGACACCTTGTAAAAACTTCTCAATTTTTCATTTATGTAAATATTATGGACAAAATATCCCATTGTTGTCTAATTGATGGTGGTTCGGGCCAAAGCATAATGTCGAAAATTAGTATGGAAGAGATAGGTTTGTCTTGTACAAATTAAAATTCCAAAAGCATTCTCTCTTATAATAGTTTACAACAATCGACCATAGGTGAAATCAAAGAAGTGACTTTGGTTCTGTGCGCGCATCCTTAAATAAGGACAACCCTTAATATTCAGGTAATTGACATGCTAGTGAGTAATTATTCAATCATCTTAAAAAGAGGCTGGAAAAATTTGAAAGGTGGATATCTCTCACTTGATGGGACACACTTATCCTTTCCTCGTAATGGAAAGAACATCATAGTCCTAAGGGAGGGAAGAATTTCATTGTATATAGAAATCATCCCACAACCTAATGCAAACTATGTCGAGGAGGACCTAGGAGTATATTCCATCTTTGCAGATGAGGATAACACTACCCTGGAACAAATTGACCTGGAGGGTGGGGTGTGTCATATGTAATTTGATGGTTCATGCTCCAACAAAGGTAATGGAGTTGGAATTATCTTGTAATCATCTGTAGGTAAAATTCACAACTTTTCCTATAGGTTAGATTTTTCTTGCACAAACAACATCACTGAATTTCAAGCATTACTGCTAGGCATTGAAAATGCCTATAATTTAGGTTGTGGTCACCTTATAGTTTTTTGGGACTCTGAACTTGTTGTAAACCTTGTACATAAAATATATTCTCCTAGCAACAAGTTAATGAAATGATACACCTAAATTGTTTGGGCTCTTATCTCGAACTTATTATCATTTAACATCACTCATTTTAAAAGAGAATTGAATTCAATGGCTGATAGGTCAGCTATTTTTGTAGCCTCTCCTACTTGGAAACTTTTGCCACAAAGAACTGATTGTACTTTTCAATCCTTATATCTTCCACATATCCCTAACAATGTAGATTCTTGGCAGGTATTCCCTAGTGATGAAAGCATCTGTTCTTTCATACAAAATGAACGATATAAGCCCAAGGAGATCATATCCATGGAAAACAACAAAATTTTGAAGGGCTTGACTCCTATAGAAAGTTAATTTTCATCAAGTGATGTAGGAAACAAAAAAATACATAAAGAAGAGTAAAAAAGGAAAGTGGGTGAAACCATTTCCTTAAACATCGATACACCTGATTCCCCAAAGAATGTTAAGATAGGTGCCCAATGTACTGATGAAGAAAATTTGAAATTCACTGAGTTACTTCGTGAATTTCAAGATGTTTTTCCTGGTCTTATGAGGATCTTCGTGGTTTTGATACTGCTCTTATATAACATGCTATTCCTATCAAGGAGGGAATAAAACTGGTTAGGCAAAAAAAAAGACCCATTAACCCCGCACTTGAAGCAATTATTCGGAAGGAGTTGGAAAAACTCTTTAAGGCTGGGATAATTTTCCATGTTAAGTATTCTGCTTGGGTTTCCAATTATGTTCCCATTCAGAAAACAACTGGTCAGATCTGATTGTGCATTGATTTCCTTGCATTGAATAGAGCGAGCATAAAAGACCATTTTCCTATCCCTAATATGGAAATGATTTTGGAACAAGTTGCAGGGTCACAGATGATGTCCTTACTTGACAATTTTTCTGGTTATAATTAGATCAAGGTAAAAATGACAGATAAATACAAAACCACTTTCATTACACGTTGGGGCACATTTTCTTATGAATACATGAATTTTTCCTTATCTAATGCAGTTTCCACTTTCCAAAGAGATATGCAGATAACTTTTGATGATCTGATTGGTTAGATTATTCAAATTTATCTTGATGACTTGACTATATATTCAAAGAACTGATTGGATCATTTTATTCATCTTAGAAATGTTCTTATGCGATGCAGGAAATTCAACATTTCTTTAAATCCTTCTAATTCTATTTTCGACGTTACCAAGAGCAAGCTCCTTGGGAATATTTTCTCTGATTCAGGAATAAGCATAGATCCCGAAAGGATTGTTTCTATCCTAAATATTCCTACTCCTACTTCCAAAAAGGAGGTTCAAGAATTTATGGGCATTATCAACTTTTTCCATAGGTTTGTTCCTGATTTTGCTGTAATGGTCAAACCAATTCATAATCTTCTCAATAAAGATCGCTCCTTTTCTTGGACTGATGACGTTAAAAATGATTTTGTAGGTATTAAGAAGGAAATCAGTTCTGCACCGGTTTTGGCGAAGATATATTTTGAGAAAGAGTTTATTATATATACTAATGCCACAAAGGAAGCAATCTCTGTTATCCTCATACAATGTGATGACCATAATATTGAAGAACCAGTAGCTTACATGAGTCAAAGCTTATCATATGGTGAATTTAAATATTCTTATATTGAAAAACATGCTTTCTCTCTAGTTAAAGCTATGGAGAAATTTCACCACTTTATCTTAGGTAAGCACACGCTGGTAAAAGTCCCTTTGCATGTTGTCAAGTTTTTGCTCTCACAGACTTATCTTTTATGGAATCCTTCACATTGGCTTGCCAAGATCCAGGAGCATGATTTAACCATCATGACTTCAAAAACCATTAAGGGACGTGACTTATCCCTTCACTTGGCTCAACATGCTGAAGCAAGTGAAGAAATTGATGAACAAGATAACCCTCTGTCAGCACTATTTTACATTGATAGTCAAATCCTTCCTGTAGCTAAACATCCCTGGTATAAATATCTGGTGTATTACTTTCAAAATCATATATGCCCAGATAACTTAGATACTCATCAAAGGAGAAGGCTCTATCTTGAATCTTCTAGATATGACATTTTAGGAGACTTCTTTTTTAAGATATCTATTGATGGTATATTAATTTGTTGTGTAAATAATGAGGAAGCACATAAATTGTTACAAGAAACCCATGGATCTTCATATTCTATCATTCATGTGGGTGGCCACTTTTCTGCTAAAACTATTGCGTTTAAAATCACCAGGAAAGGGTATTATTGCCCTTCAATTTTTCGTGATTCTTATAATTTTTCAAGATCTTGTGACAAGCACCAAAAGTTCGTTGAGAAATAATGTCTTTCTTCCATGCCTTTACAACTTGCCTCCCTGAATTTCCTTTTTTCAAAATGGGGTTTGGACTTTATCGGTCCTATTAATCCTCCATATTCAGTAGGGCAAGTTTTCATCTTGACCGTCAAATTATTTTACGAAATGGACTGAAGTTGTCCCACTTAAGCATTCACATGATGAGCATGTTATTTCTTTTCTTGAAACTAATATTTTCTCCATATTTGACATTCCTTTAGAGATTATTACAGATAATGGTCCCACTTTTATTTATGCTAAGATGACTCAGTTTCTAGCTAAACTGGGAGTTAAACATTTTACTTCATCATCTTATTACCCTCAAGGGAATGGGCAAGTTGAGTCTACTAAACAAATATGGTTAGAATCATCAAGAGGCTCATTGAAGATACACCTCGTCAATGGCACACCCTCCTCACTTACGCCCTTTGGGAAGATCACACTACCACCAAGGTGAGCACATGTTTCACCCCCTTTCAGTGTGTTTATGTTCAAGAAGACATTCTTCCTATTGAGATGGAATTTTTTTCTTTATGACTGATGCTACATATTAAAGAATTGAATTCTTCTAATATCCATCAAAGGGTAAATGCACTCTTGGATTTAGAGGAACAAAGGATGTTTTCCTTGGAGAACATAAAGAGAAGACAACAAACTGTAAAGAAATATTTCAATAAAAGTGCAAAAGTTGTCAGATTTAAGGTCAATGAGAAAGTCTTTCTATGGGATGCAAATCATGCTGATAGATGAAGGAATTCAAAGTTTCAAAAGTTATGGTTGGGTCCTTTTAAAATTGTTTTTGTCCTGTGCACAAATTCTTATATTCTAAAGGACATGGAAGAGCGGTTATTTTCCTATAGCACCAACGGTCCCCACTTGAAACACTATGTGGAAGTAGCTTGAAAGATGAAATTTTGTATGGAATTACTTCTGTATTATAGTTTTGTTTCATTCCTTTGATTTTGCTTTGTTGTTGTTGTTGTTGTTGTTTTTTTTATTTTTTTTATTTTACTGTTGTTTCATTTCTACTATTTTATTTCTTTTATTGATTTATCTTCTTATTAGAAATAAAATTCTAGATCAGTTTTGCCACAACAATTCTATTCTGCAAGTATTGTTAATCAATAACAATTAGGTTACACAACTGTCATGATGTCCCTCCTTGAACACATCATTGAAATTGTTATCTTCTTCCA
The DNA here is from genome assembly GCA_009831015.1 of Picea engelmannii. Classification (NCBI taxonomy): domain Eukaryota; kingdom Viridiplantae; phylum Streptophyta; class Pinopsida; order Pinales; family Pinaceae; genus Picea; species Picea engelmannii. The sequence goes on along the minus strand of ML830797.1, from coordinate 33,894 downwards.
ACACTGTTGTTAGATAAGATAATTGGTTTTTCATCCCTATTTTCTGCTTTCCTTTTCTTCCCTTCGCCCGAGATTCAAAAAAGAGCACACCATAAATTTTTCTCCTTAAAGAAAAGAACATTTTCACTGTGATTAATCGAATGTTATTCATACATGAATAAGAACCTCATACGTAACACTTTCCATGAGTTATTCCCAAAATCCCAAATCATTTTTCCCTTAAACCACCTCACTTCCCTTGTTGCATAATCATTCTGATGTATATTTCCTTGATCTAATGTTTCACCTGGTCTACGAAACTAGACATTCTGAGTTCTTAATCTGTTGGAAACAAATTTCCCTGTGGATTCGCCAGTTTTTTGACGCTTAAAAATGCAACGATGAATACTATGCTCACAAATTATTTCCAATCTCTATTAACTATTTATATTAATAATAAACTAGTAGGTGGGACCCCCTCGTAGACTTGTGGCGCTATGATGGATATGATGCGCTTATATTTTATTTTCCATTGATATTCTACCAACACACTCTTCTACAGTTCGATGTTTCGAATCATGGTTAAAATGTTATGGTGACATAATATGATTGGTTGATTGATGCATAGCACTGATAGTTTTGATAACCACTCACAAATTATATTAAGACTGCCATATGGATGAAAGGATTATTATAAGTTTTGTTTCTGCAATTAAATATGGCATTAATTGGTTTAAATATGATCTTGAAAAGGGATAATATGAGAGCTCTTTTAAATAAAAGGACAATACACAAGCTCTAATGCTATGTATTATTGTGACAAAAGAGGTGCAACAAACCTCTTCTACTAGACTTATGCGCCTTATTTGATGTTATATGTTGAATGCACATGGGTTAATGTTATAGCACATTTTTATTTTGGAGAGTTTGACATTACAAAGGTGGCGCACTATGAAATTGAGATATGACAATGGTTATGTGGTTGATTTAATGCTTAGTGCTATGGTGAATTGGTTGGCTCATACGTTGAATTAAATAAGGTTGGAGGGAAAAGTGGCATGCATTTACTGCACGTCACTCAAACAATCCTCGAGGCCCGTCACCCTAGTCATACTTGCATTTTGGTTTTTGGCTTTGGTGGTTATTGATGCTCCACATTTTTTGGTTATGAAGGAGGAATACAGTCTAACTCTCTTCCTCGCGCAGGCTTTTCTAGGTATGGTTCCTTATTCTTCCATCCATGATGGTTTTTCTGCCCTTCAAATCAATTTTTGGCTCGGGATAGCTCGTGGTCTGTGTTTCTTAAGATATTATTGGATATTTGAACTGTGTAATTGGTATTGTGTCTGTGTATTCTTCTGGAGATTATTCTGGACTATTGGTATTTTAAATAAAAGAATGGTTATTCTCTGCTTACTGTGTGTAATCTTTGCATGGGTTATGGATAAAATAACAGTGAAACATGCTCGATCGAATTGGGTTTTTGGGTATGTTTCTCTATGGAAGTTTATTGTTATGTTTGACAATATCTAAGCGTTACTCGTGGGTATTACTTCCACCCTATGTGTTAATATTTTCCACTCCATTTTCATCTCTGTGGTTGATATTTTTTGATACTTTGGGTTGCAATGTGAACTGTTGAAAGTTGAAAGTTTTTTCCCTTGGCTTGGCAAGACCCCAAACTATTAGCTATCATAGCATTTCTCTCGTTGACACTATTTCTTGGAAAATGGCACAGTTGGGTTTGACATCACCTAGAAGTTAAATGGAAGTATTTTATATGCTTTCGGTTGGGCACAGGTTGTGCTTGGACACTCATTTTACTGTGTTGGTAAGGGTTTGCTTCTTTTCATTCTCTGTTGGAGGTGGTTGACTGTCATTTGGTAACCCTCACAGTCAAGATTATGGTTACTTGTTATGTGTCCATGGTAAATTATAAAAGGCACGAGATGTCTATGTTTTTCGAGGACTTATTCCTTTGATTGAACCATCTGTTATTAATCTTTGCTCGCTGTGTTTAAACCCTAATTACGATCTTGATATTGTTTCAATCCAGTCAAGGGTAAAAGAGACACCTGTGTGTGCTTGGTTGATTGGGAATGATTTGGATCTGTTTCTTGTTGGGACATAATTAAAAATAAAGTCTTTACATGCTAATTTATGTGAAGCTTGGGCTTAGGAGTTTCATGTTATTTGTTGAATGTTATCCACATCGATTCTTGTGTTGATTATATTTAAAGGAGATCTTTGTGTGAAAGGATTGGGGTCTGATTGAGAGTTTTAATTCCCAGTTGATTATGTCGAACAATGTTTGAATAATGGACAAAAGGTGGTTATTATTGTGCATATTATTATTTGATTTTAAAGAATAAGAATTGGTTGTCACTGCGAGTTTTCTATTGGTTTTAAAAGGAAAAAGAGATTTAGCATTGGAGTTGTAGATGGTCGTGTCTCAAAGGATTATTATGTTCATCATATCAATTGCAATACTATTGATAGGACTCTTATATAAATATTATATAGATGCAAAGGCTACTGTAATTGAGTATTTCTGGGCATATGAATTGTTTTTTTTTCTTTAAATCCAGCAAGGAATCTATAAAATAAGTGGCAATTTAGATGGTGGTTTGAAAAGTGAATGTTGTTTGAATTGTGGAGGTATGAAACAGAGATAAGTTTGATTGTTTGAATTGATTTATTTTAATATGAACAATATCCATATTATGTCCCTGTCATGCTACCACTTTTCGCTCATTATATCCCCCTCATAATCCCAATATCATTATGACATCTGTGTTCTGTAAAATAAATTAAAAGGGTCTGTGTAATAGTGACAAAATATATGACACAACAATGGTTGGCAAATGATATTTTGGTAATTTTACATAGTTAAATTATTTAATTAATTGTTGAGCAGTATTTGCGTAATTATCCCCTCTCATTATACCACCTTTCTCTCATTACACTCCCTCCATATGTCCCATGAACCCTGTCACCCCCTGCTCACTTGGAAATTATTAAATAGTTTTTTATGGATGGATTTTCATATATCTCATGTCAATTTCTAAGTCAAATATTTATTCATGCAAGAAAAATGTCATGTATGGTTTATTAAGGGCTTATTTACTGACGAATTGTTGCTACATGATGATTTTATTTAGCAGGGGTAACCATGGAATAAATAATAGAGGAAGAGGAAACTGGAATAGAGGGCCTATAATGCCTAGATTCTCCATTCATTTTGATGTTGATCCCCATGAATTGAACCAATTATTCCAAGATGGGTTCTTTAACTGGATCAGGAAAGGAATAATACAAACTTTACTAGAGAGACCTCCCTTCCAGCCTCATAACATCCATGGTATTCCTGTGCCTCCTCATGTGTCCATGCAACCAGAAGTCCCTACAAATGATGGATGGCAAGATATTGCCAATCCAACTGTCTCTCACCATCGTGGATGACACAATTTGTCATTACCTCCTCCACCACCTTGAAATCCTATTGTTCAGATTGCCACTGTGAATTCACCTGTTCAATCCTCACATGTCAGTAAAAGGCTTAAAACTGATGTCCCCCATATGCAATATAAAGGAAAAGTTGCTTCCTCCCCTTCCTCTCCTTCAAATGACTCTTCAAAATCCATGTTCTCCTGCATGCATCCGAAGGATGATTGTTCTCATGTAATTATTGAAATACAACCTCAAGGTTCAGACCAACCTCAGGATACTTCCAGAAAATCAAAAGGGGACATCAGTGATAAAATACAGATTTCCTTTCAAAGTGGAAAGTATGGATTTTAATTTATGTGTTTTTATGATTGACTTTATGAAGACAATGGTCTGTAGAAAGTTTGGACAACAAGCTCTTTTTTGGATAATATGGGATATGTGGATATTTATATATTTTTGAATAAGATTTAAATTATTTCTGATATTTAAAGATTCAATTTTGAAGGTATCCAAGGGAGTTACAAGGGTGGCATGTGTTTAATGATTATCCATTTCTGTTTTATTTTATAATTTGAAAATAATAAAAGAAGAGAGTCACAAGGGGTTATTATTTCTCCTAAACTAAAATTAGTTAAGTCAAACTAACTTAACTAAAGAAAGTAGTTGAATTACTTCAACTTATTTGGAAGGCATAAAATCTAAATGAGAAGAAGAAACAAGGGGAGAATAGAAGGAGAAATCAAGACTAAGGTTTTCTCTTTTGAATTCATGAGATAGTTTCATTTTTCATTCATTCTTGAGTTCATTCAAAGCCTAATTCTATTTTTGATAGCAGGGTCCTATTGTAGACAACAAGGTTCAAAACTGAACCAAATCATTTAGATGCTTGTTTTAGAGGTGTTGATCCATCCTTGATAGTCTGTGTATACTTAGCTATTTATGGATTGAGTTTCATAGCTGATAAATGATATTTTGCAGAGTCAAATTGGAAACAGTCTATGGCAAGCTGATCCAGATTATAAATTTCAGTTTTTACTTCTTGTCAGAGTCCTTTTGTATGGTTTTCATCAAAGATATCTATATTAGACTTTGGCCCATGCCCTCACAGGGGTTTTGTAAAGAGAAAAACACTTTTGATGTCTCAGAATGAAATAAAGTAGATTTCTATTCTATCTCATTTGTGTGTATCTATGTCTTGGTTACTTTTTCTTTTGGCTCTCCATATTTACTTTCTGTAATCTGTATATTTTCATAAACTTACATAAAACTTTTATGTTATTTTGAAACATTATTTTCATTAATAAATCATCCTAAACCCTTGTAATTAATACTTGTGTATTGGGAAAATATTTTTGAGTCTATAAAACATAGGGTGACATTCCCGACTATCTTGTCCTATTCAGGCAAGACTAAAAAATGATTGAGTAAGATAATTCATATATTTTCCTCAATAGTGATGTCGGTAGAGCCAATTGCTTGACGACCTATGTTGAGATCAAGTTCTTTTGGCTACCACTATCAACGATGAAGTGAAGCAAAGTACCTTTCACCCACATCTGTGAATGAAAGTGGCGCTCACCTTTCTCTGGTTGATCAGGTTCATTGGGCTAGACCTTGGTGGTGATAACAATGGTTGCACTGGGTTCTACATCAATGACCTGTCTCCCTTTTTATGGTTCTAACTCCGATTTGGAGCCTGCATTTGATTATGAGAATTTCACCTTATCCACCAATCACTTCTTTGAGTGACATTCAACGGTGTTATGCTAGGGGATCTTATGGAACTCACACCATTTCCCAATGTTTTTCTTTGTCTTCCGTTATCCTTATTTGTTTGTGGTTTGGAATAGTTGTCTTGAGGCTTCCCATGCTTGCTCTACCCTTTTTTCTATGGGTTTGGGCCGCCTTTTCCATGCTTCTTCTTTGATGGGTTTGCAGACCCAAATTGCCACATCTTATGTTTAAGATTCTTCTCGATTTTGATAGCATATCGATAAGCTAGGACCAAGGATGAAATGTCCAGAAACTCCATTTATGTCTAGATGTATCTATGTGCACCATGTTTTTCTTAGAGTCTTTGATACCCATCTTGGTGCGCAAGGTATGGAAGACATTGGTGAACTCTAGCACTGTTTGGTCACTTTCTTTCTGTAGTGTAGTCCATCTTGTATATAAGTCATCATAACTTCCAACATGATAGTATTGTTCCTTAATAACATCCCTAAAGGAACCCCAAGTGGGTGAAACTACAAATAATTTAGATCCCTCTGTTTCCTTTTTCTCAAATAAGTATCCCACCAATATTTGGCATGGGGAACAAACTTGAGGAGTATAAATGTAATTTTTTCTCTATTAGAAAAATTGTGGACATAAAAATACCCTTCTATATGGTTTAACCATTTATGTACAACATCCACATATATTTGACCTTTGAATATAGGAATATCAAAATTGATTTGTACCTTGAAGGGGGTGGCACCTTTGTTTGATGTAGATGTGTCGCTTGTTAGTAGCTGTCGAAGGATTTGTGCAAAGTTGTCCATCATTTCGTTCCTCTATCGCTCGAGGGATTCCTCGAGAAACATTTTGAAAGGATATCCTATCCCGTTGTATTTATTTTCTCCTGCCATGGAATGTTTCTTGGGCATGCGTGAGTGGTTTTCCTGAAGAGAAACAATCTTGAGACCCAACTTTCTATACCCTGACTTTGTCGGGGACATGCACTAAGAAATGTCAAGGAGAAGACCACTCTAATACCACTGATATGGATTTATGAGCGGAACAAAATGAAAACACATACCTTATAATATTAACACAAATACACAATGAATAGTAACAATGATACAATAAAATATGATTTCTATTAACTAAGAAATATGTCGAAATTGTAAAATGTAGACTGAAACAAGCTTGCTAGAATGGTGTCAGCTTATCTCTGAGAAGAGATGTGATAGCTACGCTCATTCCCAAGAAGATGAGTACAATGAGGCTCCAAAATAATTTTTACATAAAAAATGAATGCCAAAGCCCTAGACATCCAAAAATCTAACTCTAGGATATGAAGCACCAAAAGTCATGTGGGTCTCATTGGGGTAAGTTGGTACATCAACTTCCCGGGGTCACAACTTTTTCATATGATCTCCATTTTAGGTGCACGATAGTCTGTTGGAAAGGTATATTAGAGAATTACACATTTTTTTATCACACTCTGTCTGAGCCAATAATGTGACTATGGAGGGCCCAAAAAACATTGTTTAGGGCTTCAAAACAACACCGAAAGTTTAGGACCCGAAAAACTAGAAAAAAAATACCAAGGTGAAAACTGAAACTGCCAAGATGAAATCTGTATGTGAGACGGTTGGAACAAGTGGGTGGCCACTGATATCCATCTAGATAATTCCTCCCCTCTTAGGAATAAATGGTCTCCATTTCATTGATTTCTCCCATCATATTTGGAACTTTCTGCTGAATTTGGCTTTGGTACAGGAACTGCCTTTCTTTGAGAACAAGATAAAGATGAAACTTATGTTGGTGAGTTTCCTTGACTTGTGTGTCCAGGATATGATCATTGGATTCCTATTCCATGAATTTAGGGTTGAGATTTGTTGGTGTCAATTGTTCTGCTACCTCTGAGGTGCCCAATAATGGTGGAAAGTTTGACCGAAAGAGGTCCACATTAAACACTGGGTGCAAGCGAAGGAAGGGAGGAATGTTGAGCTCAAAATAATTGTCACCCACAACCTTGGTGATGGTATAAGGTCCATAACGGAGTGGACTAAGATTCCGAAGGGGTCCTATAAGGTATTCTTTCTATAAGTGAAACCAAACTTTATCTCCTATCTGAAACTTGTGTGGCAACTGGTGTTGATCATGGTGTTTCTTGTACTTTGCATTGGACTTTTACAAAATATCCTGAAATTGTTGGTGGATGTGTTGGATTCATTCAATGAACCGGGTGGGTTTGTCGGCTTTGGTTTGCGCATGGGACGATTCTTTTGTGTGTGGATGCAAGGGGTAGTGTAACATCCATGAGACCCAATGGTTGAAATCTCAACCCCACTTGAAAGGGGATGTGGTCGGTTGAGATATGTATGGATCTTTTGTAACGATGTTGGACATAAGGAAGAATCTCATCCCATGTGAATGAATTCTTGGAATTGTACATGCACAAAATATGCACAATCATCCTGTTGACGACCTCAGTTTGACCATTCGTTTGGGGGTGGAAGGTCGTGGATATGATGAGCTTTGTGTCCAAATGTGATTAGAGACTTGACCAAAATGTGTTGAGGAACTGACTGTCCCGATCAAAGATGATGGTTTGTGGCATCCAAAAATGGAGAAGATGTCTTTGTATTCTTCCACGACCTTATCCACTTGCTTCTACTGCGTGGAGAGATCTGTCGCGAAGGCCATGAAAAATCTAGTGTATATGAAATTTCTATAATAACACTATGAGGCCATGACTCATATACAACATGACGTTTCCATTAGGCTAGGCGACATTGTTGGTTGATGCAAAGATCACTCCTTTGGTGGAGCCATCTGATGGTGTACAATTGCGGGTGTGGTGATGTCGGTAGAGACAAGTGCTTGACGACTCTACTGATATGAGGTTATTTTGTCTACTGTTATCAACGATGAAGTGCAACGGATTACCCTTCACCAACATCTGTGAATGAAACAGGCACTTACCTTTCTCAGGTTCATCGCGTTGGACCTTGGTGGTGGTAGCAATGTTGACACTGGGTTATACATCAATGATTGGTCTCTCTTTTTGGGGTTCTCACTCCGATTTAGATCCTACATCTGATTCAGAGGATTTCACCTCAGCCACCAATGATTTCTTTGAGTGACATTCAACGGTGTTATGACAAGGGCTCTTATGGAACTCACACCATTTCCCATTGTCTTTCTTTGTCTTCCACTTATCCTTTTTTTTGTTGTAGTTTGGACTAGTTTTCTTGAGGCTTCCCATCCTTGATCTTCCCTTTGATATGTGTGTTGGGACCACAATTTCATTGCTTCTGCTATGAGGGGTTTGTAGACCCAAACTACCAAGTTTTTTGTTTTAGCTTCTGCTCAATTTTGATAGCATATCGATAGGCCACACCCAAGGAAAAAATGTCCAGAAATTCCATTTGTGTCTTGATTTATCTATGTAGACCTTCGCAGTACTTGAGCACTATATGTCACTCAGATTATTTGATACCCATATTGGTGTGCAAGGTATGAAAGACATTGGTGAATTCTAACATTGTTTGGTCCCTTCCTACCGCAGTGTGGTCCATCTTGTATATAAGTCGTCATAACTTCCAACATGGTAGTATTGTTCCTCAATAACATCCCTCAAGTAACCCGAAGTGGGTGCAACTACAAATAATTTAGATCCCTCTATTTCCTTTTTCTCAAATAAATTCTCCCACCAATGTTTGACATGGGGAACGACCTTGAGGAGAGCAAATGTAATATTTTCTCTATCGGAAAAGTTGCAGACAAAAAAATACCCTTCTAGAAGGTTTAACCATTTATCTACAATATTCACATCTATTTTCAATTCGAATATTGGAATATCAAAATTGATTTGTACTTTTAAGGGGGTGGCACCTCCATTTGATGTATATGCGTCGCTTGTCAGCAACTGTCGAAGGATTTGTGCAAAGTTGTCCATCATCTCGTTCCTCTGTCGCTCGAGAGATTCCTTGAGAAACATTTTGAAAGGATATCTTGTCCTGTCATCTTTCTTTTCTCCCGCCATGGAAGCTTTCTTGGGCATGCGAGATCAATTTTTCTCAAAAGAAACAAGCTCAAGACCCAACTCTCTATACCCTGACCTCATCGGGGACATGCACTAAAAAATGATAAGGAGCATACCACTCTAAGACCACTGACCCATATTTATTAGCGGAATGAAATGAAAAAACAAATATTATAATATTAACACAGAGACACACTAAATAATAACAAAGATACAATAAAATTTGACTTCTATTAAATAAGAAATATGCTAAAACTGTAATATGTAGACTGGAACAAGCTTTCTAGAATGGTGTCAGCTTATCTATGAGAAGAGATGTGATGGCTACGCTCATTTGCAAGAAGACAAATACAATGAGGCTCTAAAATACTTTTTACATCAAGCATGAATTCCAAAATCCTATACATCCAAAAACCTAACCCTAGGAGATGAAACACCGAAAGTCACGTGGGCCTCGTTGGGGTAAGTTGGTACATCAACTTCCCAGGGTTGTAAATTTTTCATACGATATCTGTTTTAGGTGCACGATAGCCCTTTGGAAAGGTATATATGATTATTACACATTATGCTATCACATTTTATCTATGCCAGCAGTGAGACTGTAGTAGGCCCAAAAAAAGGTTGTTTAGGGCCTCAAAACGACCCAAGAAGTTTAAGACCTGAAAAGCTAGAAAAAAACTACCAAGATGAAAACTGAAACTTCCAAGATGAAATCTATATGTGAGCCAGTTGGAATAGGTGGTTGGATATTGATATCCACATGGATCAATCCTCCCCCCTTAGGAATAAATGGTTTCCATTGCGTTGAGTCCTCCCATCATATGAAGAAATTTATGCTGAATTTGGCCAGGGTGAGCCACTTGTCTTGGTGCAGGAGCTTCCCTGCTTTGAAAACATGATAAAGATGAAACTTTTGTTGGAGGGTTCCCTTCACTTTTGTGTACACAATATGATCAGTGGATTCTTTTTCCATGCAGTTAGGGTTGATCTCTGTTGGTGTCAACTATTCTACTACCTTTGAGGTGTCCATTAATGGTGGAAAGTATGGCCGAAAGAGGTCCACATTAAACACTGGGTGCAAGCCAAGGAAGGTGGGAATGTTGAGCTCAAAAGAATTGTCACCCATAACCTTGGTGATGGTATAAGGTCCATAGTGGAGTGGACGAAGCTTCCGATGGGGTCCTGTAAGGTGTTATTTCTGCAAGTGCAACCAAAATTGATCTCCCATCTGAAACTTGTGTGGCACACGATGTTGATCATGGCACTGCATGTACTTGGATTTGGACTTCTTCAAAATTTATGAACCTTCATTATAGATTTGTTCAATGAACTGGGTGGCTTTTTTGGCTTCAGTTTGTGCATGAGACTATTCTACCTATGTGGACGCAAGGGGTAGTGCAACATCCATGTGCCCCAATGGTTGAAATCTAAACCCCACTTGAAAGGGACTATGGTCGATTGATATATATATGGCTTTGTTGTAACTGTGTTAGACATAGGGAAGAATATCGTCCCATGTGTGTGGATGCTTGGAATTGTACATTCACAAAATATGCATGACCATTCTTTTGACGACCTCATTTTGGCCATCTGTTTGGGGGTGGAAGGTCATGGATTTGGTGATCTTTGTGTCCAACCGTGACCAGAGGTTTGACCAGAATGTGATAAGGAACCGACTGTCTTAATTAGAGATGATGGTTTGTTATATCGTAAAATGTACCCACACTCGTTCGAAGAATATCTTGGAAGTGGCCTATGCGGTGATGGTCTTCTTGCAGGCGACAAGAATCAGCATATTGGAAAATCGATCAACAACCAAAAAAACACAGTCATTTCTCTGTTTGGTTGAAGGAATCCATGACATGTAGTCCATCGAGATGGATTCCCAAGGCCTGTAAAGAGTAGGAACATGGGTGTACATGCCTTGTTTCTTAATGACTGGTTTGGGAATGATGTAGGCCATGCAGTACCTGATATACTTGCTGACATTTTTTCAGAGTTTCGACCAATATAAATGTTGTTGCAACACTACCACTGCCTTCTCGACGTTGAAGTGTCCTGCCACTCAACCGTAGTGAACTTCCCAAATTATCTTTGTGTGCTTGCTTGATGGAATGTATATATGTCCCAAATGGCACAATAACCCGTCCTACATATGAAAATCAGTGACAACTGTGTTTGTGCCCAAAATCAAGTAGGTAGTGGTGAAGTCAGGATCTTTCTCATAGAGTAGGGGGCATCCATAGGTCTCATGTATGCAGGAGTGTAGCACCGTGGTTAGTGCGACAACTGGAGGTTGGATAAGGCATTCAACGACCATGTTGGTTCTCCATGTCTTATACTTGATGTTGATATGGAACTGCTGCAAGTATGTGGACCACTTCTCATGGCAGTCATTCTGCAATTTTCCTTGTGTCTGCATGAACTGCAGAGGCTTATGATCAATGTGGATGATTGTCTCCTTCCCGAGAATTTAATGCCTCCACTTGCGGTAGGCTTGTACAATGGAGTCAATTTCCTTTTCTTAAGTGGGGTACTTATGGAAAATATCTGATAGTGTCTCACTATTATAGGCCACATGATGTCCATGCTGAGTGAGAATTGCACCCACAACATAGTCTGAAGCTTTTGTCTCAATCTCAAACTGTTGTTGCAAGTCGGGTAATGAGAGAACCGAGACTGAGAACAAGTGCTACTTCAAATCATCTAACAATTTATGTTGTGACTGGCCCCACACGAATTGTTTCTTTCCACCACCCCTGGCCACTAGGCTAAGGGTCTATGCAATGTGGGAGAATCCCAACACGAACCTGTGATAAACATTGGCAAGGCCTAAGAAGCTCTGGAGCTCAATGAGTGTGGTCGGGGATGGCGAGTCATAGATTAGATGGATTTTGGTTGGATTGACATGCACCCCATGCTCATCAACAATGTAACCTAGTTGGACCTTGTTCATGCCAAAATATCATTTTTCCAAATTTTCCGTAGAGTGTGCATAACCTATTGAATGTGTTGCAAGTGTTTCGACGAATTCTTGCTAAAGATGAGGATATCATCCAAAAACACTTCCACAAATGAATTGTTTAAAGGCAAAAATATATCGTCCATCATCCTCATGAATGTTGTTGGGGAATTTTTCAAGTCAAAGGGCATGACCAACCATTCAAAAAGACCTTCTTTGGACCTGAAGGCGGTCTTCCATACATCGGTCTGATCTATTGGAACCTAGTGGTAGTCAAAATTCACATCAATATTACTGCAGTATTTCCCCCCCTTGATCTGGTCAATGAGATTGTCAATTTAGGGAATTGGGTACCAGTTCTTGACTGTGATTTTATCTAGGGACCGATAATCAATGCAGAGTCACCAGGACATGTCCTTCTTCTGCACAAGCACTATTTGGCTTCCACAAGGTGATGAGATTGGGAGGATGTGCCCCTTTTCAATCAACTCTTATATCTGGAACTTGATTTCCACATTTAATGACAGAGAGAGGAGACTGACTGGCCCATTTAGTAGCGATGCATGTGGGGTCATATCGATTGAGTGCTTGACCTGACAATGCATAGGTACCCCAGTGGGTGAGGAAAAAATGTCTTTTTATTCTTCCACGACCTTATCCACTTACTTCTGTTGCATAGAGAGATCTTTCACTGAGGCCATGTATGTGGTTGCAACCATCCACTCACTTTGAGTGCAAATCATGAAGAAGACAATCCTCCTGGTCTGAGATATGACCTTCATGCATTTCTTGGTAGAGATCAAGGAAATGGCGGTAGATGGGACTACCTCTGGTATCCTGTATAATATTTTGTCTAAACTAATAATAACACTACAAGGCCTAGACTCATATACAACATGATGTTTCCATAAATAAAGTTGGTCCAAAATAACATCACAAACTTCAAGGGGGGGGGAAATCACACAATACCTCATCTTTGAAGGAATTGATGCTGTAGGTCAGGTGACATTGTTGGTTGACATAGAGATCACTCCCTTGGTGAAGCCATCCGATAGTGTATGACTATGGGTGTGGTGATGTCGGTAGAGCCAAACTCTTGATTACCTATGTTGAGATGAGGTTCTTATGGCTACCACTATCAATGATGAAGTGAAACAAAGTACCCTTCAACCACATCTGTGAATGAAAGAGGCACTCAACTTACTCTATTTCATAGGGTTCATCAGGATGGCCCTTGGTGGTTGTATCAATGTTTGCACTGGGTTATGCATCAATGATTCGTCTCCCTTTTTCTAGCTCTGACTTTGAGTCAGAGCCTGCATATGATTCAGAGGATTTCACCTCGACCAACAATCACTGCTTTGAGCAACATTCAACGGTGTTATGCCAGGGGCTCTTATGGAACTCACACCATTTCCTAGTGTCTTTCTTTGTCTTCCCATTGTCTTTCTTTGTTTATAGTTTGGACTGGTTTTCCTGAGGCTAGCCATATTTTCTCCGCCCTTTGTTTTGTGGGTTGGGGCCACCTTTTCCCCGCTTCTGTTGTGAGGGGTTTCCAAACCCAAACAATTGCTTCTTCTGTTTAAGCTTCTGGTCGATTTTGACAGCATATCGATAGGTCGTACCTAAGGATGGAATGTACAGAAACTCCATTTCTGTCTCAATGTATTTATGCAGACTGTTGAGGTAATTGAGAACCAGATGTCACTCAGAGTATTTTATACCGATATTGGTGCACAAGGTATGGAATACATTGGTGAACTTTGGCACTGTTTGGTCCCTTTCCTGCCGTAGTGTGGTCCATATTGTATATAAGTCGTCATAACTTCCAACATGGTAGTATTGTTCTTTAATAGAATTCCTGAAGGAACCCCAAGTGGGTGCAACTAAAAATAATGTATATCCCTTTGAATCCTTTTGCTCACAGAAACTCTCCCACCAATATTTGACATGAAGAATGGCCCTTAGGAGTGAAAATGTAATCGGTTCTCTATCAGAAAAGTTGTGGACAAACAAATACCCTTCTAGAAGGTTTAACCATTTATCTACAACATCTGCATCTATTTGACCTTCGAATATAGGAATATAAAAAATTATCTATACCTTGAAGGGGGTGGCGCCTCTGTTTGAGGTAGATGCATTGCTTAGCGGTAACTGTCAAAGGATTTTTACAAAGTTGTCCATCATCACGTTCCTTTGTCGCTTGAGGACTTGCTTGAGCAACATTTTGAAAGTATATCTTATCCCGTCGTCTTTCTTTTCTCCCTCCATAAAATATTTCTTGGGCGTGTGAAAACAATTTTCCTCAACATAAACAGTATCAAGACCCAACTCTCTATACCCTGACCTAGTCAAGGACATGCACTAAAAAATGACACGGAGCAGATCGCTTTGATACCACTGATCCAGATTTATGAGTGGAACGAAATGAAAACACAGATCTTATAATATTAATAGAGAGACACAAGAATAATCAAAGAGATATAATAAAACTTGACTTCTATTATGATGTCATCCAAATACACTACCACAAAATAATTGGTGAAATGCCACAATATATCATGCATCATCCTCATGAAAGTTGTTGGGGAATTTTTCAAGCCAAAGGGCATGACCAACCATTCAAAACTACCTTCTTTTGACTTGAAGGAAGTATTCCATACATTGGTCTATTCTATTGGAACCTGGTGGTAGTCGGAATTCAGATCAATCTTACTAAAGTATTTGTCCCCCTAGAGCTGGTCAAGAAGATTGTCAATTCATGGAATTGGGTACCGGTTCATGATTGTCATTTTATTTAGGGACTGGTAATCAATGCAGAGTCCGCAGGACCCGTCTTTTTTCTGCACAAGAACGATTGGGATTCCACAAGGTGATGAGCTTAGGAGAATGCTCCCCTTTTCAAGTAGCTCTTGGATATAGTGCTTGATTTCCTCATTTTTTGAAAGAGAGCGCTGATAGACTGGCCCATTCGGGTGTGGTGTGCCAGGGGTCATATTGATTGAGTGCTTGACCTAATAGTGTAGAGGTACCCTAGAGGGTGAGGAGAAGATGTCTTTGTATTCTTCCACAACCTTATCCACTTGCTTTTGATGCATGGAGAGACCTTTCGTGGAGGCCATGGATTTGGATGCAAACTTCTGCTCACTCTAAGCATGAATCACAAAGAAGACAAACTTCCCGGTCTGAGAGATGACCTTCCTACATTTCTTGGCAGAGATCAAGGAAATGGTGTTAGATGGGACTACCTCTAGTATAATGTATTTTCTCCTGTCCAAAGTAATTATAACACTACGAGGCCTAGACTCCTATACAACATGATGTTTCCATAAAAAAGGTTGGCCCAAAATAACATCACAAACTTCAAGGGGGGCGACATCACAAAATACCTTGTCTTTGAAGGCCTTGATGCCGTAGGCCAGGAGGCATTGTTGGCTGATGCAGAGATCACTCCCTTGGGGGAGCCATCCGATGGTGTACGAATGCGGGGGTCATTTTGTCAGCAAAGCCAACCGCTTGGTGAACTCTTCTTAAATGATGTCCTTCTGGCTACTACTATCAACGATGAAGTGCAACAGAGTACCCTTCACCCACAAATGTGAATGAAAGATGTGCTCATCTTCCTCAATTTCATCAGGTTCATCAGGATGGACCTTGGTGGTGGTAGCAATGGTGGCACTGGGTTCTGCATCAATGATCCATATCCATTTTTCTGTCTCTGAATCAGAGTCAGATCCTTCATCTTATTCATAGGATTTCTCCTCAACCACCAATGAGTTCTTTGAGCGACACTCAACGGTGTTATGCCAGGGGCTCTTATGGAACTTACATCATTTCCAAGTGTCTTTCTTTTTCTCCCTGTTGTCCTTCATTGTTTGCAGTTTGGACTGGTTGTCATGAGGCTTCCCATCCTCGATATTCCCTTTGTTTTGTGGTTTTGGGCCACCTTTTCCCTGATTCTACTGTGAGGGGTTTGCAGATAAAAAATTCCACGCCTTCTGTTTAAGATTTTTCTCTATTTTGACAACATATCGATAGGCTGTGCCCAAGGATGAAATGTCCAGAAACTCCATTTATGTCTCGATGTATCTATGTAGACCGATGCGGTACTTGAGCACCAGATGTCGCTCAGAGCCTTCGATACCCAAATTGGTGCACAATGTATGGAATACATTGGTGAACTTTGGCACTATTTGGTCCCTTTCCTACCACAATGTGGTCCATCTTGTATATAATTCGTCATAACTTCCAATAGGGTAGTATTTTTCCTTAATAGAATCCCTAAAGGAACCCCGAGTGGGTGCAACTAAAAATAATGTAAATCCCTCTGTTTCCTTTTTCTCATAGAAAGTCTCCCACCAATATTTGACATGGGGAATGGCCTTGAGGAGTGCAAATGTAACATTTTCTCTATTGGAAAAGTTGTGGACAAAAAAATACCCTTCTAGAAGGTTTAACTATTTATCTACAACGTCCGCATCTATTTGACATTCGAATATAGGAATATCAAAATTGATCTGTAATTTGAAGGGGGTGGCGCCTCCGTTTGAGGTAGCTGTGTCGCTTTTCAGCAATCGTCGAAGGATTTGTGTAAAGCTATCCATCATCTCGTTTATCTGTCACTCGAGGTCTTATTCGAGAAACATTTTGAAATGATATCCTATCACATCGTCTTTGTTTTCTCCCACCATGGAAGGTTTCTTGGGCATGCAAGAGAAATTCCCCTAAAGAGAAAAAAGCTCGAGATCCAACTCTCTATCCCTTGACCTCGTTGGGGACATGCACTAAAAAATGACAAGGAGCAGACCGATCTGATACCACTGATCCATACTTATGAGAGGAATGAAATTAAAACATAGCTATTGTAATATTAACACAGAGAAACAATGAATAATAACAAAGATACAATAAAACTTGATTTCTATTAAATAAGAAATATGTTGAAACTGTAAAATGCAGACTGAAAGAAGCTTGCTAGAATGGTGGTAGATTATCTATGAGAAGATATGTGAAAACTATGCTCATTCGTAAGAATATGAGTACAATGAGGCTCCAAAATCCTTTTTACACAAAGGGTGATTTCCAAAACCCTATACATCCAAAAACCTAACCCTAGGAGATGAAGCGCTAAAATTCATGTGGGCCTTGTTGGGGTAAGTTGGTACAACAAATTCCTGGGGTCATAACTTTTGCATACTATATCTTTTTTAGGTGCACTATATCCCATTAGAAAGGTATATTTGAGGAATACACATTATGCCATCACACTCTGACTTCGTCTACTGTGTGACTATGGTAGGCCCAAAAAACGTTGTTTAGGGTCTCAAAATGGCCCCGAAAGTTTAGGAGCTGAAAAGTTAGAAAAAAGATTCCAAGATGAAAATTGAAACTGCCAAGATGAAATCTATATGTGATATATTTGGAATAGGTGGGTGGCCACTGATATCCACCTGGATCAATCCTCCCCCTTTAGGAATCAATGGTCTCCATTACGTTGAGTTCCACAATCAGATGGAGAAATTTATGTTGAATTTGGCCCCGAGTGAGCCACTTTCCTTGGTGAATGTGCTACCCTGATTTGACAACACGATAAAGTTGAAACTTATGTTCGCAAGTTAACTTGACCTATGTGTCCATGATCTGATCAGTGGATTCTTTTTCCATGTAGTCATTGTTGAGCTCTGTCGGTGTCAATTGTTCTGATACCTCTGAGGTGTCCAATAATGGTGGAAAGTATGGCTGAAAGAGGTCCACATTAAACACTGGGTGCAATCCAAGGAAAGGGGGAATGTTGAGCTCAAAATCATTGTCACCCACAACCTTGGTGATGATATAAGGTCCATAGTGGAGTTGATGAATTTTCCGATGGGGTCATGTAAGGCGTTCTTTCTGCAAGTGCAACCAAACTTTATCTCCCACCTAAAACTTGTGTAGCACCCGATGTTGATCATGGCATTGCTTGTACTTGGCATTGGACTTCTAAGAAATATCATGAACCAGTTGACGAATGTGTTGGATTCGTTCAATGATCTGGGTGGATTTTTCAGCTTCATTTTGTGGAAATGATGATTATGCATGTGTCGACGCAAGGGGTAGTGAAACATGCATGGGACCCAATGGTTGAAATCCTAACCCCATATTAAAGGGGTTGTGGCCGGTTGAGCTATGTATGGCTCTGTTGTAACTATGTTGGACATAGGGAAGACTCTCATCCCATGTTTGTGTATTCTTGTAATTGTACATGAACAAAATATTCATGATCATCATGTTGACAACCTCGGTTCCATTTGGGGGTGGAAGGTCGTAGATTTGGTGAGATTGGTGTCTAGTTGTGACCATAGGATCGACCATAATGTGTTGAGGAACCGACTATCCCGATCAGAGATGATTCTTTGTGGTATCCAAAAATGTACCCACACTCGTTCAAAGAAGATCTTGGTAGTGGCCTTTGTTTTGATGATCTTCTTCCAGGTGACCATAATCACCATCTTGGAAAATTGTTCAACGACTAGGAAAACATAGTCATTTCCCTTCTTGGTTGAAGTAAGGCCCGACATGTAGTCCATTGAGATGGATTCCCAGGGACCGTCAGGAGTAGGCAAAGGGGTGTACACGTATTTTTTCTTAATGGCCAATTTGGCAATGGAGTATGATGTGCAGGACCTGATATACTTGCTAACATCCTATCAGAGTTTTATCCAATAGAAATGTTGTTGCAACATTGCCACTGTCTTCTCGACTCTGAAGTGTCTTACCAACCAACTGTGGTGAAATTCCCAAATCATCTTTGTGCTCTCTCTTGATTGAATGAAGATATGGCCCAGATGGAACAATAACCCATCATACATATGCAAATCAATGACATATGTGTTTGTGCAGAACATATGGTAGGTAGTGGCGAAGTCATGATCTTTTTCATAGAGTTGGGGCCATCCAGAGGTCTCATGTTCGCAGGAGTGTAACACTGTGGTTAGTGTGGAAACTGGAGGTCGGATAGGGAAATCAACAACGCGGTTTGTTCTCCCTATATCATACTCGATGTTGAGATGGAATTGTTTCAAGTATGTGGACCACTTATGATGGAGCTCATTCTTCAATTTTCTTTGTGTTTGCATGAACTGCAGAGGCTTATGATCAATGTGTATGAATGTCTCCTTGCCGATAATGCAATGCCTCCACTAGTGACATGCTTGTACAATGGAGTATATTTATTTGTCGTAAGTGGGGTACTTACAGACAATATCTGATAGTGTATCACTATGATAGGCCACGAGATGTCCATTATGAGTGAGAACTGTGCCCACAACATAGTCTAAAGCATCTATATCAATCTCAAACGGTTGTTGCAGTTCGGATAGTGAGAGAACTGGTTTGAGCACAAGCACTGCTTCAAATCCTCAAACGATTTCTGTTGCGATTGTACCCACATGAATTTTTTCCTTTCCACCACCCCTGGTCACTTGGATAAGGGCCCATGAATAGTCTGAAGCATTGGCTAAGGGACCATGAAATGTGGGAGAATCCCAACAACAACCTGCGATAGAAATTGGCAAGGCCAAAGAAGCTTCGGAGTTCAGTGAGTGTGGTAGGGGCCGGTCTATCATGGATGACTACTATTTTGGTTGGATGGACATGCACCCCATGCTCATCAACAATGTAGCCTAGGTACAGGACCCTATTGATGTCGAAGGAGAATTTTTCCAAATTTTCATATAGCTTGTGTTGTCGTAGAGTGTTCAAAACCTACTGAATGTGCCACAAGTGTTCCACCCAATTATTGTTGAAGATGAGGATGTCATCCAAATACACTACCCCAAAATACTTGGTGAAAGTACACAAGATATCGTCCATCATCCTCATGAAAGTTGCTGAAGAATTTCTTAAGCCAAAGGGCATGACCAACCATTCAAAAAGACCTTCTTTGGACTTGAATGCAGTATTCCATACATCCATCTGCTCTATTGGTAGCCGTACTTCAGATAAATATTACTAAAGTAATTTTCCCCCTTGATCTGGTCAAGGAGATCGTCAATTCGGGGAATTGGGTACCCATTTCTAAATGTGATTTTATTTAGGTCTTGGTAATCAATACAGAGTCGCCACGACCCATATTTCTTATGCACAAGCATGATTGGCCTTCCACAAGGTGATGAGATTGGGAGAATGTGCCCCTTTTCAAACATCTCTTGGATATGGCACTTGATTTCTTCATTTTATGACAGAGAGAAGAAATAGATTGGCCCATTCAGTAGAAATGCGTTGGGAGTCAGATCGATTGAGTTCTTGACCTGACAGTGTAGAGGTACCTTAATGGGTGAGGAGAATATGTATTTGTATTCTTCCACAACCTTATCCAACTTCTTCTGCTGCATGGAGAAACCTATCATGGAGGCCATGGATGTGGCTGCAACCTTCTTCTCACTTTGAGCATGAATCACGAAGAAGAAAAAATTCTCGATCTGAGAGATGACATTCCTACATTGCTTGGAAAAGATCAAGGAAATGGTGGTAGATGGGACTAACTCTGGTATCCTGTATAATCTCATGCCCAAAGTAATAATAATACTACGAGGCATAGACAAACTTCAAGGTGGGCGACATCATAGAATACCTCGTCTTTGAAGGGCTTGATTCCATAGGCCATGTGACATTGTTGGCTGATGCAAAGATCACTCCCTCGGTGGAGCCATCCGATGGTGTACGACTGTGGGTGTGGTGATGTAGGAATATCCAACTGCTTGCCGACCTCTGCTGAGATGATGTTTTTTTGGCTATTGCTATCAACAATGAAGTGAAACAGAGTACCCTTCACCCACATCTGTGAATGAAAGAGGTGCTCACCTTCCTCTGGTTCATCAGGTTCGTTGGGTTGGACCTTGGTGGTGGTAACAACGATGACACTAGGTTCTACATCAATGATCTGTCTACCTTTTTCTGGTTCCGACTCCGAGTCGGAGCCTGCATCTAATTCAAAGGATTTCACCTAGGCCACCAATAACTTCTTTGAGAGGCATTCAACACAATTATTCTAGGGGATCTTATGGAACTCACACCATTTCACTTTATCTTTCTTTGTCTTCATGTTTTCCTTTTTAGTTTGCAATTTGGACTGGTTGTCCTGAGGCTACCCATCCTTACTCTGCCCTTTGTTTTGCGGGTTGGGGCCACCTTTTCTTTGCTTCTGCTATGAGGGGTTTGTATACAAAAACTGTCGCGTCTTCTATTTAATCTTATGCTTGATTTTGATAGCATATCAATAGGCCGAACCCAAGGACGAAATGTCCATACACTCCATTTATGTTTGGATGTATCTATGTAGGCTGCCATGGTACTTTAGCACCATATGTCATGCAGAGTCTTTGATACCTATCTTGGTGTGCAAGGTATGGAAGATAGTGGTGAACTCTGGCACTATTTGGTCCCTTTCCTTCCATAGTGTGGTTCATCTTGTATACAAGTCGTCAAAACTTACAACAGGGTAGTATTGTTCCTTAATAGCGTACCTGAAGGAATGCCAAGTAGGTGCAACTACAAACAATGTAGATCCATTTTTTTCCTTTTTCTCATAGAAAGTCTCCCACCAATCTTTGACATGGGGAACGACCTTGAGGAATGCAAATGTAATCTTTTCTCTATCAAAAAAGTTGTGGACAAAAAAACACCCTTCTAGAATGTTTAACCTTTTATATACAACATTCACATCTATTTGAACTTTGAATATAGGAATATCAAAATTGATTTGTATCTTGAAGGGGGTGGCTCCTCCATTTGACGTAGATGCATCGTTTGTCAACAATCGTCGAAGGATTTGTGCAAAGCTATCCATCATCTCATTCCTCTGTCGCTCGAAGGCTTCCTCGAGCAACATTTTGAAAGGATCTCTTGTCCCGTCATATTTATTTTCTCCTGCCATGGAAGGTTTTTTGGAAATTCGAGAGAATTTTTCCTCAAGAGAAACAAGCTCGAGACCCAACTCTCTATACCCTAACATTGTTGGTGACATGCACTAAAAAATGACAAGGAGAAGACCGCTATGATACCACTGATCTATATTTATGAGGGAAACGAAATGAAAGCACATATATTATAATATTAACATAGAGACACAATGAATAATAATAGATATACAATAAAACTTGACATCTATTAAATAAGAAATATGCCAAAATTGTAAAATGCAGACTGAAACAGGCTTGCTAGAATGGTGGAAACTTATCTTTGAGAAGAGATATGACAGGTACACTCATTCGCAAGAACATGAGTACAATGAGGCTCCAAAATCCTTTTTATGTCAAACATGAATGCCAAAACCCTAGAAATCCAAAAACCTAACCCTAGGAGATGAAGCGCCAAAAGTCATGTGGGCCCCGTTGGGGTAAGTTGGTACATAAAATTCTTGGGGTCGTAACTTTTTCATACGATATCCATTTTAGGCGCACGATATCCTGTTGGAAAGGTCTATCTGAGGACTACAAATGATTTCATTACACTCTAATCTTGTTGATAGTGTGACTATGGCGGGCCCAAAAAATGTTGTTTAGGGCCTCAAAATGGCCTCGAAAGTTTAGGACCCAAAAAACTAGAAAAAAAATGCTAAGATGAACACTGAAACTGCCAAGATGAAATATGTATGTGAGATAATTGGAATAAGTGGGTGGCCACCTTTATCCACCTGGATCACATAAATAGTTAACAAATTTTTAGAGGGTTATCTATGATGTTATTCTTTTGCAAGCAATCTTAATGGATGAAATGGATTCCTTTGGCATAATGGTGGTACAATACTACCTATCACATCTACTAAAATGTCCCCATTTGAGGACCTTTATGGATATCCAACTCCTAATATCTCATACTTTTTTCAATATAATTCCAAAGTACAAGCAATAGAGTCACATATGGAGAATACTAAAGAAACTTTGACAATTCTCAAGGAAAATCTTCAAATAGCGCAAAACATGATGAACAACAAACATATCAACATCGAAGTGAAAGACAATTTGAGGAGGGTGATTGGGTATTTTTGAGACTACAACCTTATAAGCAATCCACACTAAATCAAAAGAAGAATCATAAATTAACTCCAAAATTTTATGGACCCTACAAGATTATTCATAGGGTTGGACAAGTGGTGTGTGAGTTGGATTTTCCTTCTCCCATTTATAATGTTTTTCATGTATCTTTCCTAAAAAAGGTTTTGGGACAAGCTATGCCAATTCAAATAGAACTTCTAGAATTAGATGAAGAAGGGAAGTTGATTCTCGAACTAGAAAAAGTTATAGATCAATGTTCTCTATCTCTTCGGGATAGAACCATTATGGAGTACTTGATCAAGTGGAAGAATATGCCTCTAGAAGAAGCTACATGGGAAAATGAGCAGTTTGTGATTACAAGCTTTGAAGGAAAAAATATTTTAAAGAAGGGGGCTATGTTAAGGCCTTTGGGCCCCTATGTGAAATCCCTAGTAAGCATTCAATATTGGTTTATTTGTTATATTAGTAGTTTGACCTTTCATTGTACCCTTTCATTATAATTGTACCCTTTGTCTCATATATATATATATATATATATATAAAGGAGACCTAGTCTCAACATCATCTTATCTTGTCTTATAAATTGGATATATTGTAAAAAGATGTTTTTGCCTCGAAGTGCACTGTATTCATTGAATTTTTTTCATTCTCAAGGCATTAGTTCATAACAAATCGGATATATTTTTGAAGACTAAGGATGATGTATTCAACAAGTTCATAGAATTCAAATCCTTGGTTGAAAATAAAAAAATGAATAAATATCAATATAATTTTCTCGGATAATGGAGGAGAGTATACCTCCGTAAAGTTTGATTCTTTATGTAGGGAAGTGGGTATCAAAAGGGATCTTAATGTGTCTCACAACCCAAAAAATAATGGGGTCGCTAAGAGGAAGTATTGATCAATCATTGATATTGCTAAGTCTCTAACCCATGGAATGGATTTTCCCACAAGTTATTGCGATAAGGCTTGTAATACAACTGTGTATACCTTGAACTGGTGTCCTCAAAAGATCTTGAGGGACGTGACACCGAAGGAGGAATTTAATGGTGTGAAACTAGATTTATCTCATCTTTGTGTGTTTGGTAGTCCTATTTATATTCATGTGGCGGAGGAGAAGAGGACAAAGTTGGAATCCTCCAATATGAAAGGCATCTTTGTTGGACAAAGTGACACTTCCAATTCTTACAACATCTATATTATATCTTAGAGGAAGATTGTGGTAAGTAGATATGTGAAGTTTGATGATAGATATTTAGTTCTCTTCCTTGAGTGATCAAATAAAGCGAGGAAGCTGTTGTTCCGAACATTGAGCTCGAGGCTCATGATTATCCATATTTAGGCGAGGATGAGGTGAGGTTGGGATCAAATACACCCTCACCTTCCACCCCAACATGCAAGATACCAATATGGGTTAATCAGACATTCCAGGAGGCTCGAGAACAAGTTGAAGTGCCTAGATCATCGGTGAGAGCGAGTTTACCTTTTAGGAGATATGATAGTCATGCAACATTGGTGTTTTCCTTCCCTATGAGTTCCATTTGTTCATTGGAGGAGATGTGTGATGCCTCTTTGAGATTGATTCTAGATTTGCAATGGATGTGAGTATTATGGAGTACAAAGACAATACATATTCTAGATTCTTTCTGATAGAGGGAGTTTCCCTTGGTGATACTCTTACTTATGGATTCTTTTGAGATGGGGGAGTTGAACTAGTTCAGGTCAATTTAGTTTCCTTAGATTTTAGGTACATGAGAGGGATTCTTATGTTGAAAGGGTGATGTTGACCTTTCATAGTTTGATGATGGTACCGCGAGCTTTGTATTCTAGGTTCAACTTGATCTTGTATGGGTACATGATTGTCTCTGCAGGATGACTTGGAGAGTTCATGATGTGGTGTCTGTTGATGTTGGTTCTTGATGTTGACTTGGAGGATGAGAGAGTTTGGCAGGATTCTTTTGCTCTAGGGATATATTCCTTCATATTCAGAGATGGTCAGTATTCATGGGATGATCGATATGTTGTGATGGCATGGTTGAAAAATTTGTTGCAATTGATAGTGGTTGATTATAAGACCACAAATATTACTAATTCACAGATAATAGGTTTGATGGAGTTGCAAAGGGAGTTGATAGGTGTCGGTGTAAACAATTTCCTCATAAAGAGGGAGTGCTAGGTTTTTGTGTTACTTTGAAAGTATTTACACCATGTTTGGGGGTGCTTCATGAGATTTGTGGTACATGGTGTATGTTCAACCTCTAGATGGTTCGAGATGGATTGTAGCATGAGAGATGGCCTATGATGGATATGAAAAGTAGAGATAGGTTTCTCAGTGGATGCTTGACCTCAGTTGATTGTAGGCTCAACTTTCTTCCCTTGAGCGTTGGAAGATGTCTTGGTATTTTGGTGGACACCCTTCATTGAGGCCTTATAAAGGAGCCACTTGTTTAGAGAGCACATTATAAGGGATGTGGAACATTGTGCATCATGGAGGAGGGATTCAAGTCCTAGTTGACATGTAACAACTTGATTTCCTATTCAGGGAATTATAGAATGGCTTGAGGATCCCTGTGGCTTTGAAAATGTTATTGGAAAGGGTAGTTGATTCAATGGAGTATGTTTCTTTGGAGGATAGATGGAGTCTGTGGAGGCTTATGATGGAGTGGTGTGGACTTTCCTTATGTAGTTACATCACCTTGGATTCATTATTATGCACAACATTGTCATTGGAGCATAACATTTACACTCTAGAATGCAAATGTTACTTGTGTGTCTTAAAGGGGCTCATGTAGGTTGCTTGTAAGGGATTAAGCCCACATAGTATTGTTGGCCCCGCTTAAATCACATATAAAGAGAGGAAGGACAACCTCTCCACAACATATTTAGTCACTCGCTTGTATTCACTCTTGTGATGAGATGTGACTAAGATAAGCGAGTGCACACTTCCTCTTTCTCTCTCTCTCTGAAGTCTTTAGTTGTACTTGTATTCTCTCTCTTGAGGTGCTAGGTTTTCTTGGAATATTTTTGGAGTTATAGGGTTAGGGTTTATCCCTTGGGGATTGGACATTAGGGTTTTGAGAAAAAAACCCTAGGGTCGATTTGTGAAGAGAATAGAGGATGTCTTTCTTTGGAGGTTGTGTTGGAGAGATTCTTGCACTTGGATTTTCTTGGTTGAGCTAGGGTTTGATGATTTACCCTAGCTAGTTGGATTTTTGGATAGTTGGAGTTTGTATTGGATTTGGGAGAAGACTATAATATGTACTTATACTTCATGTTGAGCTTATATATGAAGTTTCCAGTTGTCCACATCTTGTTTCATTTTAGATTTGAATTTCAGCTATATATGTTCTTTATGTTGTGCTATTTGAAACAATTTATGTCTTCCTAATTGACATAAGTAAAAGGGAAATTTTTTAAGTGATCTGACATCTAAGGAAGAATATAAGGTGCTGATTTTACTGTTGTTATATTGTTGTAATCAATGTAAAAGTGCATTTTCAGATTTGATTATTCATTGATAAGTTCCCATGGAAGGGTTGGAACTTATCTCTTTGTTTGGTATCTTTCCTCCTTGAATTATTGGGAAGTTTGGTGTTGTCTGATGTGAATTATTGTGATCTTTCTCCCGCTATTTTATACTATAATTTATAGTAGTTCTAAACGATGAAAAATTTAGGGCTAAGACTTGGGAAAACTTCTAGGAAGAAGGTGAAATTTAAGTTTTGCGTTAATTTCTTGATTGAATGAAATTTCCATAAACTCCTCCTTCCAAGCACGAAATCATGAAAATAAAATGAATATGAACTGTGAAAGGTAAGTGGCTACGTTAGGGAGACTTCATTCAAATAATGAATGTGTCATGAATGGAGTGTAAATTTCACCTAGGATAAATCCTTGCTCGAGGAAGGGATTCATCACTTGCTCTTCCGAGAGCAAGGAAAAGCGACTTCACACCTGAAAATAGAGGGGGAAAATGAATATGCACTGCACCAGGGAAGTGGGTTTAACTGCGCTAGGGATAAGTCATTCAAATCGAAATACAACGATGCACAAGCAGGCTCGACTAAAAGGAGAGGAAATTTCTTTTTCGTAAATGCGTATATAACACAATGCAGTATCCTGCCTATGCACAAAACACCTAATCTCTCAGTGGGAAACTATTAATTCTGTCTCACTTCCCTAAATTCAATCTTTGTGTTCACTCTTTTTCTCTTTTTTCACTCCCCCTGGCTTGGCTCATCTTGGGGCGAGGTTTCCATTCTCCCAGATGATTTACCTTGGGTTGAGGATTCCATTCTTCGAGATCCTTTTCTTTTCCTATCAAATTCAGAAGATCTAACTCCAATGAAAGTAACGCTACCCTCGTCCTTGCCCAAATTCCAGTAACACAACTCTAGGGAACACAACTCTTGACCGATGCGCTTATTATAACATTTTCTCTATCCAACACTAGACCGAGAACGAGTGACACTAATGTACCCTTGTCTAGTGACAGTAACCCTTGCGCTTTCCCTTGCTCCTGCTCTTTTCTAGTGACCAGAAATAAAATACATAAAGCACTGGGATAATGATAGAAACGTACCCTTTCCCTGATGCGAGTAACACATTTATAGGAAAAAACCAATAACCATCTCTTGTACACTTTCTCTTTCCCTTTCCCCAACCTTTCCCTTTGGCCGTAACACAACTCTGAGCCTTTTCCTAGACATAACACCGTACCAAAGCTACCCGATAGTGGACCTATGCCTGTACATAGCTCCAATAGTAACTGTCTACATCTACCTGACAATAACCTTTCCACAACTCTTGTTAGCTATTATTTTGACCATTTCTCCTGCCCTTGCTTGCTTTTGACCAATGCATTTCCCCTGTCCTTTCCCTTTCCCCAATGATCATAAAGTACCCTTTTCTCGATGCCTTGATGCCAACACTAGCACTAGACCTTTCTTGTTCCCTTTCTATAACCTTTCCCTAGACATCACACCATACCACATTGCTACCCTTCCTTCTTCTTTTCAGGAAGACTATACCTGCAAAGATCGTCTATTCCTACTTCCCCCTGAAATCCCCGCCAACAAGCAAAGCGATAAGCCAACCATGCTAGCTAATCATAAGGAAGGAAAGGGATGTGGGAAAGATGGTGAATGTATGAAGTAGACAGAAGTGGGAAAGGGTGCTAGGATCACCTCAATCAAATGGGCAGGTTAAACGTAGATATGCAAGTTTTTTGGGTAATTGGTACAACACCTGGGACTACATTCGAGTGCCCTCCGCTTGGCCAACAACATATAAACTTATAATAAGGAGGGGTATGTGCCCTCATTGATCCAAATAGTCTCATGTCAGAAGTAATCTATCCATTTAGTTAGTTCAAAGGAAAAGTGGCTAGCTAGCTATCAGAGAGAAAAATGAAAGGGCATAGTTTAGTAACAAGAATATCCATTTGAGATCCCATATGACTAGTATTCATATTTCCCATAAAAAATATGTTATGACTGTTGACGATAAAAATTGCAATGAGGAATTTCACCCGCAAAGTATTGCTAAAGCCTATTATTTAAACTATGCTAATAATATATAATACTAGTAGGTGGGATCCCCTTGTAGACTGGAGCCTCGGAGATAGTCATATCACACTTTTCATGTTGTTGTTTCGATACTGCTTAAAAGGTATTATATGGTTGATGATGCAGTCTTGGTTTTGTTTTGACATAATGGCAGGTGGATAATGCATTTTATGTGGTGCTCCTTTATTCTAAACTCTAATTCTATGTTATGAGTGGCATATACTAAAATTGTTACATTTAATGATCACCATGAGTATTACCTGGCTACACCTGCACAAGACATATGTTAGTAACAACATAAAACAAAAGAAATGGAAAGAGAATTATAACAAAAAATTCCAAAAGAAAGGGACTATACTGTGCTATGTTAAGAGATTATGTGCAAATGAAATGAAAAGAAGTTAGTATTAATCCTAACTAGAAATGGTTAGTGGTTATGTGAATTTTATTTGAGTTATATTGGGTGCATTTTGATATATGGTATGGTTTTTGGCAACGGTTAATATGGATTTTGGGTGGCACAATTGGCAAGCAATATGTCACAAGTTTCGATGTATGGAGTTAATGGCATGGTTAATGGTATGGTTTTTGGCTGGTTGTCATGTACTACGAAATTGAATGTGAGGAAGATGGAAGCGATGTGCAGTAAATGCACGTCACTCCATACTTCTTCCATCGGGCCGTCACCCTAGCATGGTTATTGTTTCATTTGTTTTTTTTGGTGGTTAAGCTCCGAGATTCAAGCATGGAAGGAACTGCTTGACCAACACTCCCTTTTTAACGTTATTGGTTATATGTATGGTTCTTTTCGCCCATCCATGAATTTTTCTCTGTGTATGAAACGAATGATGGCTCAGTAATGTGTTGGTTTGTGTTTTTCTGAGACTAAAAACTGTGTAAATGCGTGGATCTTCTCTCTGGAATGACTGTGTGGTTATTCGTTTTTCAAATGAAAGAATTGGTTTGTTGAAGTTATGATTTCGTTGGTTGTTCTTTGTGGTGAAAATTGTGATGGATCTCTGTTGTTTTAAGTAGTTATGGGTATTTTGTTGGAGGGTTTCTCTCTGTTTAGCCTAACTGGCTTCCTCACAGTTATGTGATGCAACCCCCTCCCCTCCTGGGGTTCTACGACTTCTCGATCTTTGGATCGTTCCAATTGTTGATTCGGATCGGCTCTTTGGGCTCCTGATCGAACCCAGGTCAATTATACACAAGCCCCTTTTATTCTTTTGGTGCAGGTCCTGTGACACTCCCACCCTCTGTCTGCGCGTTCTGACACTCTTCAGTTCATGGGCGCTAGCTCCTTTTCACTAGCCCCTTATTCATATGTCCCTAGGCTATGACCTTGTGCTAAAGCATGATTGCTGGCACAGGCAAGAGTGGTTTCCAACCAACCCACTTTTCGCCCCACAATCCTCCTCATGCTGCCACGTATATCCCTATCAAAACCATGGTTGAAATTGTGACCCGCTCAAGGAAAATTAACGCCTGAGCTTGTCTTGGCCCTGTAATCCTTCCCGATCGTCGATCTCATGATCTTGATGATAATGTATGAATCGACACTTCAGATATTAACCTCTTGGATCTACGGACCAGGTCTACTCCCTCTGAATCATTGGTCGATATCTCTTCATAATTCTAGACTCCAGGATTTTGAAATATCAAACCCAACTACCTTCTATATGTCAATCCTCCGGAGTTGACGATCTACAGACACTTGTCCTCCTCAATCAACAGCCCTGCCTTCACTTTGGGTGATCGACCCTTCGCCCCAGATCAATGGTCTAACGACCCTCTTCTCGATCGGTGGTCAAGATTTCCTCTGAGTCTCTGGAATTCTGAGATCTCAAATCTCAAACTCTCGTCTCTGTTAACTGGGTGTCTCCTGGAGTGGAATATCTGCTGACACATATCCTCCCACATCAACGGTCATGCTCCCTCTTTGGGAATTTGACCTCCTCAACCAGATCAACGGTCCTACGACTCCTTCCTTGATCAATGCCCAAGATTTCATTTGGGTCCTCAGACCTCTTCTCCTCCGCTTTCTTTCAGAGTTCAAGATCCGGCGTCGCATGTCCTCCTTCGCATCGATGACTCTCATTGTTTTGGATTTTCGGGATTTAGAAATATCAATTGTCAAACTCCTGCCTTCCTGTGAATTTTATATGAAGTTGATAATATATTGACGTGTGTCCTCCTTAGATCAACGACTGAAGTTTACTTCGGATCTTTACCCAGACTACATGGATCTGTTCCATGTCTTCCCTAAATCCGACGACTATGAATCACTCTGGAACTTTACCTGGAGTGCTCGGATCTTCGCCATGTCTCTTCTCCTAGTCCTACGGCTCAGATTCACTTTGGGTGATCTAACGACTCAGAGATAGTTCATCTCTTTGGACTTTGTAGATCTCAAATCTCAACTGACAGATTCTATACAATTTTCTCAGAGTCCACTATCTTTCGTCACGTACCCCTTTCTAGATCTGATGGTCCAGATTTTCTTCGGGTCTTTGGGCTTCAAATATTTTAGTTCTCAAACTGAAACTCCAAGGTAACTTTCCCTGGAGCTCACGATATGGTGACAAGTGTCCCCTCACAGATCGATGACTCTCAGCTTTCCAGCTCTTCGGGCTTCGGTTGTTTCAACACTTCAACCTTCACCTTCCCTTGGATCTTCCGACCCGTTGACACATATTCCCTCTAGATCCAACGATCAGATTCGTTCTGGCCCTTCGGCTCTCTGCGCTTTGGGAATCTCAAGTTTAAAACCTTGAGAGATTCTCTCTCCTGTGCATGTGAGTGTTAATACCCTTGCAGCTTCCTCTAATCATATGGCGATCGATCCTTCACGCTAAGATCCAACGGATGGGATCCGTTCTTTCCTCTGCGCTCTCTCTGTTCACTGAACTCAAATATGATGGCTCAAATTCCAACTCACAACCAATCTGATGGTTATGGTCGCTCTTCTTCCTAAGCTTTAGACTTCTCCTGAATTGGATGACTTATTCCACATCCAAAGATCTCGGCCTTTGAACTTCCTCCTGCGAACTTGACTCTTGGTCTCGCTTCGCTCTTGCAAGCGTTATCTCTTCTGAGATTATGGACTCAAAACAAGTCCAAATCCTACTAACTTTTGCGTTACTCCTCCTCAGCTTGATCTGTTCAAATATTTCTATCTCCCACACACACCTTTCATTCTCGGGATTTCATCAAACTCAGAATCCAAAGGATTTATTGAACAATAAATACTTCTCTCCCTCTTGGCGTTCTTCTGCTCGATGCACTCCTTGTAGAACTTTTCCTCACGGAGTGTTCAGTGAATCTGTTTCTCCGAAACTTGACACGGAGTTCATTTGTGCACACTTTCACTAACTCAATGCCCACATGGTAGAGCTCTATAGAGTCCTTAGTAAATCTTCTTCTCTCTTAACTCAATACAGATTTCTTCATGTGCACTCCTTGAACTTCCGCTAATGAAGGTCCAACGATATCCCTCGTGAGCTTTCCCTTGAGGTTAAACCTCTGTCAACACACTCTTTGTGGATTGTGTGCACTCCTTTCACTCAAAAACTCAAAGACGAGAAACAATTGAAACTCATGAAATACTTCACCAGTTACACATTCAAACCATGAAAATGCATAAAAACATATAAAGCATACATACGCATAAACACAGGATATGCAGGAAAAACTTCTTTTCTATTATCTCTGTGTGTCTATACAGATGATTACAAAAATTGGACTGTAACAAAGCCCCATTTCTCTCAAGCTCTCTCTCTCAGAACTATCTAAGACCTCCTAAGGCCTCTCTACCCAGACCTCTCTGCTTTCTGCCTTTGTTTTTTACAAAAGAGGGCTCTACGACCTTAATCCTCTTCACCTCCTTAGTGTCATAACTATATTAGCTATGACATCATACTTCTATGGCTACATTACATAAATAAATGTCCAGACTTGACTACAATATGGACCTGCTACATGTAACCATTTAAGGCAACCCCAACCACTACCTGTACAAATGCATGGCATGGCATTTACAACCTTACAACACAAAAATCCGTATAGGATTATTTCAAATTTAAAAATGGGAGGGTTAGTGCCTATCCCTTTCTTCATTGTGTGTTTTCATGTTGGCATGCTGGCGCATTTGCTTAGGTTGAGAGATGCTCCCGCATCATACTCCACTGCTAGGAAAAACATGAGCTCCGGATCACGAGCTCCTTTGTTCAGTGTTGAAATCCTCCTGGATCCAAAATTCTCTTCTGTAGTTGTCCTCCTGCTCCTCTCCATCTATGTTGTTGTTGTTCAATTTACTCCTCTGACATATTGATTTTTTTCAGCCCTTCTTGTGTTGGCATATCTCCAAATTCCTCTAATTTCTCCCCTGGCTGCTATGTTCCTCCATCTGTCTCCAACATAGCCTATTGGATGTGCCTATTTCTCTCCAAGGCTTCTTATTCCTCATGCAACTCAATAAAGTCTATGTTGTCTGCTTCCTCTTCTGCTACAGGTTCCAATGCTGCAATTATTTCCTGTTCAGCTTCCTGGA
Source organism: Picea engelmannii (assembly GCA_009831015.1). NCBI lineage: Eukaryota > Viridiplantae > Streptophyta > Pinopsida > Pinales > Pinaceae > Picea > Picea engelmannii. The sequence goes on along the minus strand of ML830797.1, from coordinate 593 downwards.
TGAAAATTTTGAGCAATTATGTTGAATGCTCTTCTCCTGAATTTTGTACGACTTTCTTCTAGAAGCCATTTGTTGGTTCTGGATTGTCCAACCAATCCTCCAACATCCTCAATTATATCTTCCATTGAGTGATCATCTCAACTATGTGCTCTATTGGGCCTCAGAAATGTCACATTTATATCCTCTTTTTCCTTCACTATTCCTTACATTTCATCATCCCATTAACCTTCCATCATACCATTTCCATAATGATATTTGGGTTTTTCCTTATTATTTTCCATTGTATTCATTTCAGTATTATAAGTGAATTTATGATTAAATCTTATAAAAATGACATATTTTCATTATATATCAAGGTTGGATGAGTTTGATGATGTGTGTAGGCATATGTGAAGATTTCAACAAAGTCAAATACTACCACCTAGCCTCAAATTCGAATTTCATCTTCAAGCTTTGAAGATTGGAAGAATATTTGGGACAATCATTCAAGCATATTCAAAGGAGAAGATCATGGATATTTTGATAGGATATCTTATCCAAGATATGAGTGGAGGATTTGAAGGAATAAGTTGAGAGAATAGTGGATCTGTAAT
>ML830796.1:35651-47772 GCA_009831015.1 Picea engelmannii | reverse complement strand
TGCATGCAGTTGGTGATATTCTTACACAGATAAGTGTCAATTGTGTGTTAATTTATATGTTGCATTATTAATTATGTGTTTATTTTTATGGGTTTTTCCTGTGTGTGGTTTATACCTGTCGTTATATTTATGGGTATTTCCTGTCTATGCTGCATGTATATGTTTACTGTTATTTTCGTATGAATTTGTGCATTTACATAATGTATTTGTCTCTTTTAAGTTATATATATAAAGTTTCGCAAGAGTTTCTGTGTGTATATGATTTAATTTGCATACAGTTCGATTTTTTTTATGTGGCATAGCCCAATTGGACGTTGGGGATGTTACAATATGGTATCCGAGCTTCAATTTTCAACATTGAGCCTGGATAGGCCGAGCAATTTGAGTTGAAGCAAAATTTCACAGAGGATTGATTTCGAAGTGGCCAAAATTCAAGTTACAGAGCGTCCATGGTAAAAAGTAACAACAATTGTGTGGAATTGGGAAAAAATTCAAGTTACAGAGCGTCCATGGTAAAAAGTAACAACAATTGTGTGGAATTGGGAAAAAAATCAAGTTACAGAGCGTCCATGGTAAAAATTAACAACAATTGCATGAAATTGGGAAAAAATTCAAGTTACTAGAGAGCGTCCATGGTAAAAAGTAACAAAAATTGTGTGGAATTGGGAAAAATCCCCCATTTATGTTGTTAAATTCATGGGAAAATTGAGAAATTTGTCCAAGTAGTGAGATATTCTTAATTTAATATCTGTTCTAGCAAATTTAGGCCTGGAATTGGTCAAATTTGAAGTTACAGGGAAGCCATGATAGATGGAGCGAGATTAGTTGATTAAAATTCTCAATTCGTGAATTGAGTTTGAGAAAAATTCATTCTAGAAATGTCAAAAAACAACGATTTCTTGTTGCAGAGGTTGAATTGTTGTTATCAGGCTGAAATTAAATAATTTCATAGTTGTAGAATGTTTATGGTGAAAATTGGGAATTTTTTTGGCAAAAGCCCTAATTTTTGCAGCGGAATTCATGAGGAATTGATGCGCATGAAAACGAATGTGTACCGGTGTGCGCACTAAAAATGCATGATGCGTAGTGAAAGGCTTGTGATATGTGGAAAAATATTGGCATGCGGATGCGCACGCTAAAATTTGGCACTGCATGGTGTAGAGTGGCATTGCGCAAAAAAATATTGGTGTGCAGGTGCGTGAGCTAAAATTTGGCGCCGCGCAGAACAATATTGGCGTGCTGGTGCACGTGATAAAATTTGGCGCTGCGTGATGCAGAGTGGCATTGTGCGGAAAAATATTGGCGTGCAGCTGCATGCGCTAAAATTTGGCATTGCGTGGTGCAGAGTGGTATGGCGCGGAAAAATATTGGTGTGCGGGTGCGCACGTTAAAATTTGGCTCTGCGCGGTGCATAGTAGAATTGTGCAGAAAATATTGGTGCGCGGGTGTGCACACTTAAAATTTGGCATTGCGCAATGCAAAGTGGTAATGCGTGAAAAATATTGGCAGGTGTGCGCACTTAATTTTGGCACTGCACGATGCAGCGTGGTAATGCAAGGAAAGTTTTGGCGCGCGGGTGTGTGCACTAAATTTAGCATTGTGCGGTGCAAATTGAGTGGCACGTGCATAATACTGGCGCGTGCGGTATGCACACACATAATAATGGCGCGTGTGGTGTGCGCAGTATTGACAGAGTGCAAAGGATTTTTGTTGGTGTGCATGCAATGTGGGTAAATGCTGTCGCACAACAATTTAGTTAATGGTGCGTGCAGAGTACTGGTGCGCGGTGGGGGTGTACTAAAATTTGGCATGGTGCAACATGTAGAGTAAAATGCACGCGGAATATTAGCGCGCAACACAAAAGTTGTGCGCAACAGGTATTAGTGCATGAACCAAAATTGTGCGCGGTGGATATTGGCACCCGACACAAAAGTAGTGCGCACGAGTTATTGGCGCGACAAAGAAATGATCCACATTGGTTATAGGTGCACAGAGCATGCAATACCTTATGGTGTTGCTCTGCATGCTAAATATGGGTGTACAGGTTCAAATTTGTGTGCGTGAAGTTGTTTGGATGATCTACAACAACATAAAACCAATGAATTTCTGCAACATTTTATACTGTTTGAAGGTCATGTTTTTGCAATGCGTTTTGGAGGCCCTGAACAACGTTTTTAGCTACTCAAAAACCCAGAGAATAGAGTGTACCAAGGTACACTATGTCTCTACATCTCAAATGAAATATCCCAGAGAGAGATTTATAATGGTGTAAACCATTTGTCAAACAAAGCTTTTATGAGGAAGTTATAGGACAAATAGTGGAGGGTAAATTTTAAGACCCAACTAACTTCGAAGGGCCATAATTTTCTGCTCCGGAATCAAATTGAGGCGCATGAGTAGTATATGGAAATATATTGAACAATAGAAGAAATTCCTAGAGCTTAATTAAATTTCTGGGCATGTTAGAAATGTTTAATATGGAAAAGAAGGTACCTGTAGCATTCCAGACCAAAACCACGAATTGGCCTAGAACTTCAACATGCTGTAAGTAGCAGCCCAGAACCCAGAAAAAGGTGAAACTTGGATAGACTGTCGAAATTATGTATATGAAGAAACCCAATTGAGATACTACTAAAAATCCAATGGAGAAGGTGCACAAATGCATAATTACAATGCAAAATTGCACCAAGTTGAAGAGTGAGCAAAAAAATTAATGGACAATTTTCAAATAACCATAACTTTCTTCTCAAGACTCAGAATGGAGCATGGAAGCAGGCATTGGAAAGGTATTGGAAAATATAATATAATTATTCACCCATAAAATTGGTCTGGGCAATCAATTTTTCAGGAAATCAGAAGAAATAATTCTGATATATTATTGAACCAGAATGGTTCATATTTACATGAAATTGTTGAATCAATTAGCCTGACAAAGTTCTATTGGCTACACAGTTTGCAAAGTTAAAAACAAATAGATCAGATCAAGATCAACAAAGAGTTTAGAGGAATGGAAGATGCACAGGGGAATTACAACCAGGAAGATGAAATCAGAGGGATGGATGTCCATATGGGCCTTGAAGGAACAAACTCCAATGGACATGGAGAAGGAAGGGATGAAAACATGAATATGGTAGAGACCATTAAAAATTTGTAGAAGGATGTCCAAATACATAAATATGATAATGAAAGGCTTATGAAAGTCAAGGATCAACAGGAGGAATTCAACATGAATTTAATGCAGAGCTTCAATAGAATAGAAAAGAAATTGGATAAGGAGAGTGGCTCAAGCAAATCAGTAAGTCACAGGTCTCCTTATGAGAAAATAAGAACAAGCAGTGTTAGAAGACATCACCATCACTCCCCGAGGCATTCCAATAAGAGAGAATACAACAACTCAAGTCCATCCCCTGTCAGGAAGCATAAGAGGTCTGGGGTGGATGCGCTACGAGGAGAAATGTGTAAAATTTCAGACCCCAACCCAGTTTCAGTCTCGCTGATTTTTCGGCCAATGTTTAATGCCCAAACCCAATTTTATAACATCAAATAAAACCCAACAGAAAAATAATTTTCAGAACTGAAACATGAGGATTCTGAACATCGTTTATAATGCAGAAATAAAATATCAGCGACACATAAAACTCATAAAATATTGACACAGAGATTTTCGGTCTAACAACGACCCTGGAAAAACCTATAAGGGGAAAACCAATGATAGAGGGAGATCTTTATTATTTAGGAGCTTCAGAGAAATTCTGTTACAACTTGTTCATCTTCAAAAATTTAAATGAAAAACTTATCTCGATAACCGTGCCAAGTCTTCACACAAGAAAATGAGTGAAACTCCACAAAACTCTTTCCTAATTTTTCTGCAATTAATTACAGGTCTTCTCCTTGATTTCTGTGCCTCCAAAATGTTGTACGATCACCTTGAAATTTGTGCCAATAGTCTTAGCCTAAAACAATGCAATAAATGTTGTATGACTGCCTTGGGAAACGTGTCAAAACTTCTAAAAAATAGCACAACACCTTAACCTCGATTTCTGTGCCTGAATAATAGTCGTATGGACCGTACGGACTATACGAAATCCATACAGTACATAATGTACTTTCTGCCTCTATTTTTGTGCCTTTTTTCCTGCTGTATGGAATTCGAAAATCCATACAGTATGGCCTCTTTGCTCGAACAGTACTTTGCCTCAATTTTTGTGCCTGCTCTGCTTGCTGTACGACCTGCTCTATCCGTACAATACGACCTGCATTCAATGTTGTACTCTCTTCCTCGATTTATGTGCTAGATAAAAGCCTTGGGATGCATTCCCTAGCTCTACAAAAATGGCCTCTTCTCAAGCTAACAAATGCTCTCTCTCTTGCTCTCTCAACAATGAACCAACAACCCAACAATGGGTGCACCCTCCAACCCTGATCGATCTCATGAGGTAGGTGAGGAGTTTCTTAATCCAATGGCTGAGATTAGATTAGATGAGTGGTTGAGATTGAGTGTCTCTTCACTCACCCTCACTAAAGTCATAAATTCACCTTTTAATTTGCATCTCACAAATTAAATGACTAGGGCCCACATTAGGCACTTTCTCACCCCTTAAGCGCCCAGGGATGAGAAATACTTGCCTAGGTACTTTTTAATTAAAATTTTAACACTCCCTCTTACTGAGGAAAGTGTTACTCACCATTCCAAGCTTGTCCCTAAAAAATACAAACTTGCCTCTGCTCAATGCTTTGGTGAGTATGTTTGCAACCAACAACTTTGTAGATATGTATTGTAGCTCCACATATCCTCTCTAAACATAGTCATGGATGAAGTGATAACGAATCTCGATATGCTTAGACCTGTCATGAAAAAATGGATTCTCCGAGAGTTTGATGCAACTCTGATTATCACAGTAAATCATGGTAGGCCTCAACTGCACACTGAAAAATCCCACCAACAACTTCTGAAGCCAAAGGGCCTCACAACTGGCTTGACTGGCTACCATATACTCAGCCTCTGCAGAACTCAAAGCCACTAACTTTTTCGTCTGATTGAACCAAGACACAACTGCTGAGCCCAATCCAAAACAACACCTTGAAGTACTCTTCCTATCACTGACACATCCTGCCCAATCCGAATTTGTATAGGCAACCAAATGAACTCCATCTCCTCTTTGATAGTCCAGAACATAATCTACCGTACCAGAAAGATACCTGAGCACATGTTTTTCTACCACCCAGTGCACTCTCCTAGGCTCCACCATGAACTGACTGAGAGTGTTGACAACAAAACAAATATTTGGCCTGGTATTGACCAAATACATCAATGACCCAATCAACTGATGATACAAAGTGGAATCCACCAACTGTGACTCAGAAGCATGAAGCTTATTCCAGCTGGAAATCATGGGAGTGGTCATGGGCCTACAATCCTCCATTTGAAATATGCTTAGAATGTCACACACATACTTCCCCTGTCCCAGGAATATGTGTCCAGGCTCTTGCCAAACCTCCAATCCCAAAAAGTAATGCATCAGTCCAATATCAGTCATCTCGAACTCTGAAGCAAGGCTTTCCTTCCAGCTACTGATGAGTCTCTCTTCCCTTGTAATGAATAGATCATCCACATATAGAAGAAGAATGAGAGGATCCTCTCCAACCACAATGTAGTATAGGTTGGGATCTGCCTCACTCTTCTCAAAACTCAACTGCTGCAAATAGGCATCTATCCTCGAATACCAAGCTTTGGGAGCTTGTTTCAGCCCATACAATGCCTTCTTCAGTCTAAACACATGAGAATCTCTCTCATGCACCTCAAATCCCAATGGCTACTCAATATATACCCCCTCCTGTATAAGACCATTCATAAATGCGATCTTCACATCCATCTGGCGGATCTTCCAACCCATCTCTACTGCAATGGAGATCACTGCCCTGATCAAAGTATATCTAGAAAATGACACAAAGGTCTCATTATAGTCGACTCCCTCAATCCGTGAAAACCCCCGAGCCACAAAGCGATCTTTGTTACTTCTCAATGCTACCATCTGCAACATGATTTAGTTTATAGAGCCACCTGGAAGTCACCACTGACTTCCCCTCAGGTCTAGGAACAACTTCCCAGACATCGTTCTTCATGATGGAATTGTACTCTTCCATCATGGCATCTCTCCAAACCTGTCTACCATAAGCCTCCTCAAAAGTGGAAGGCCCAGACTCCCGAAAACTGCTCACCATCGCGATGTAGCTGCAAAACCTCTCAGGAGGTTTACTCTCCCTCACTGCCTATCTGGGATTCCCCATCAAACCCTGTGCCTCCCTCAAAGTATCTTGAAGCCACTTGAGCTTCCTCCTCTCTGAAGTAGTGTCCTGTGGAGGGGACTCTCCCTGATCAACCCCATCTCTTTAAGACAGTGAACCTAAAGTAGACTCCGGAGTACTCGATCCTTAAACCTGTGGACCAATAGCATGTGAACCTGAATCCCGTGGCCCTGTCACTTGTGAACCTATCGTCCTTGAAACTGGTGGCTCCAAACTCTGTTTCAATGTAGTATGCTGTAGACTCACCTGAATCTGAGGTGAAGACTGCTCACCCTTCTCTATCCCTCTGGACTTAATAAAGGCTCCGTCCTCCTCAATTTTGACAACCCTCCTCAAGACAGTCTTCCTCAAGGAAGGAAGGTATATAGAGAAAGCCTTTGAAGTCTCACTGTACCTAACAAAGATCCCTCTCTCTGTTGTGGGCTCCAACTTTGTCCTCTTCTTAGAAGGGACATGTGAATAAGTGATGCACCCAAAAATCCGAAGGTGCCCCACCTCAGGCTTCTTCCCAGAAAAATCCTCCCCCGAAGTCATGCTCCCCACAACCTTGTGAGGACTCCTGTTCTGCAGATAAACTGCAATGTAGCATGCCTCAACTCATAGAAATAGTGGCAACCCCTGATCATGTAGCATGGATCTCTCATCCTCAACAATGGCCCTATTCTTCCTCTCTGCAACCCCATTCTGCTGTGGGTTGTAAGGAACAATCAACTCTCTCCTGATGCCCTCTCCTGCACAAAATTCCATGAACTCCTTAGAGGTATACTCACCCCCATTGTCCATCCTCAGAACTCTGATTTTCTTCCCTGTCTGGTTTTCCACAAGAGCTTTGAACTCTTGGAACCGACTAAAGACCTATCCTTTGGTCTTCATGAAGAAAATCCAAGTCTTTCGTGAGAAGTCATCAATGAATACAACATAGTATAGAAAACCAGTCAAAGATGTCGACGACATCGGCCCACATACATATGAATGTATAAGATCAAGAATCCCTACTGCTCTGCTGTCATTGCTCGGAAAATAAGTCTTGGTGTACTTTCCCAAAGAAAAACCCTTGCACAACTCATGGTTCTTTGAATTGAAATATGGAACTCTTGTCACCATCTCCCACAGCACCCTCAAATCCCCATGGTTCAAATGTGCCATCCTCCTGTGCCATAGCTCACATAGTTCACTGCTGCTGGTAGTATGAATCAATGCTCTTGCTAGCTGGAACATAAGCTTCTACAACTTCTCATGTCTAGTCCCAATCACTTTGGCCGAAGTGATACTAGACCCTTTTGGGTAAAGGAGCACCTGCCCATCATGGAACAAGACCTCATAGCCCCTCTCCTCAATAGAAGAAACTGACACTAAGTTCTTCTTCAAGCTCGGAACATATAGAACCTCTGGCAAAGACAAGGGAGGCAAAGACTCCCTCTGAAATGATACAGTCCCTCAACCAACTGCCTTGACCTCTCGGTCATCTCCAAGAACTACTTCAACATATCCAATATGTTTGAGGTCTGTCAAGTGCTCATGAACCCCTGTCATATGGCAAGAGGCACCACTGTCAATATACCAAGTATCTGAATGAGTGGTCCTCGTGGATAGACACACAACCAAGGAAAACTCATTGTCAAACTTGGTGGAAAACTCTTCCACCGTTGCTGAAGCTGCTGTTTGTTTCTTCTTCTTGTTAGGACATTGACCTGCATAGTGCCCAAACTTCTGGCATGCAAAGCACTTGAATTTTCTCATGTCTTTCTTCCCTTCACCCTTGGGTTTGTTTCCTCCCTTTGGACCCATTTTGAACTTCTTCTTTCTAGTGGTAGCAAGAGCCACATTCTCCTCCTCATGACCTGTAGATGAACTTACATGTACATAACCTCTTTGGGTCTCCTCCTAAACAAATTCATCCCAAAGACGTTCCCAGTTGGGAAGCTTCTCCCTAGCAACAATGCCCTCCATAAAAACAACCCATTGTTTGGAAACTCCATTCAATGCTGTTCTCACAAGCTCACTGTCAACTATGGCCTCCCCCACAACTCCAAGCTCATCTCTCACCTGTGTCAATATAGTAAGGTATGTGACCACATTTTTAGCCTTGGTCATTTTTATGCTCTTTAGTTTTTCACTCAAAACCATCTTCCGGTTCTCATTCGTACTCTGGTACAATTTAGTCAAAGAATCCCACATCTCATAGGCATTTTCCTTCCCCGTCAAGTGAGGAATCAAATGGTCCTTGATGGCATCAAGAATAATCCTCTTATCCTTGATACTCTTCTTAGTGTAAGCTGGAAGAAGAGTAGCATTAGTTGGTACCACAATAGGATGAGTTGCAGTATTTTCCACAATGTCCCACAACTCGTTTTCTTGCAAAATCAAGATCATCCTCTCCTTCCAAGCACCAAAATCTGTTTCCCCATCAAGTCTGTCCTCAACTCTCAAACCTATATCCATTGACCCTTTTCTGCTGAAAATGATAAATTCAAAATTCTTCCCTGTGAAGTGACTTCTGTCCCAACTTTTTGACTTGCTGAAATATCTCTGCTTCTCTTAACTCAACTTTGATACCATGTAAAATTTCAGACCCCAACCCAGTTTCAGTCTCACTGATTTTTCAACCAATGTTTAATGCCCAAACCCAATTTTATAACAACAAATAAAACTCAGCAGAAAAATATTTTTCAGGACTGAAACATGAGGATTCTGAACATTGTTTATAATGCAGAAATAAAATATTAGTAGCACATAAAACTCAGAAAATATTGACACATATATTTTCAGTCTAACAACGAACCTGGAAAAACCCAAAAGGGGAAAACCAATGAGAGAGGGAGATTTTTATTATTTAGGAGCTTCAGAGAAATTTTGTTACAACTTGTTCATCTTAAAAAATTTAAATGACAAAATTATCTCGATAACCGTGCCAAGTCTTCAAACAGGAAAATGAGCGAAACTCTACAAAACTCTTTCTAGAATTTTCTGCGATTAATTATAGGTCTGGTCCTTGATTTCTGTGCCTCCAAAATGATGTACGGTCGCCTAGAAATTCATGCCAACAGTATCAACCCAAAACAATGCAATAAATGTTGTACGTCTTCCTTGGGAAACATGCCCAAACTTCCAAAAAATAACACATCACCTTAACCTCAATTTCTGTGCCTGAATAACAGTCGTACGGACCGTACAGAATGTACAAAATCCATACAATGCAAACTGTACTTTCTACCTCGGTTTTCGTGTTTTTTCCCCTGCTGTACGAAATTCAAAAATATATACAGTACAACCTCTCTGCTTGGACTATACCTTGCCTCGATTTCTGTGCTTTCTCTTCTTGTTGTACGACCTGCTCTATCCATGCAATATGGAATGCATTCAATGTTGTACTTGCTGCCTCGATTTCTGTGTTAGATAGCAGCCTTGGGATGCGTGTCCCATCTCTGCAAAAATGGCCTCTTCTCTTGCTCTCTCAACAATGAACCAACAACCCAACAATGGGTGCGCCCTCCACTCTAATCAACCTCATGAGGTAGGTGAGTAGTTTCTTAATCCAATGGCTGAGATTAGATTAGATGAGTGGTTGAGATTGAGTGTCTCTTCACTCACCCTCACTAAAGTCATAAAGTCACCTTTTAATTTGCATCTCACAAATTAAATGACTAGGGCCCACATTAGGCACTTTCTCACCCCTTAGACACCTAGGGATGAGAAACACTTGCTTAGGTACTTTTTAATTAAAATTTTAACAAAATGAACAAAATCAAACCTCCTACATTTGATGGTGAGCACAAAAAGGATGAAGATGAAGAGACTTGGTTGTTGGGCATGAGAAAGTATTTTCAATTGCATAATTATTCTTCTCATGCAGAAGGAAGAATTTCCATATGTAAACTCAAGGGAAAGGCATCCATGTGGTGGGATCATCTTGTGAAGGTGAAACACATTAAAGAGAAAAATGTTACTTGGAAGGAGATCAAGAAATATTTTGAAAATAAATATTTGACTAAGAGATACTATGAAAAGAAAATGAAAGATTTCTTTGAACTCAAACTCGGGAGTATGACCATAGATGAATATGAAAAGAAGGTTTTTAGAACTATTGAAGTATGTTTCTTTCATCAAGGATGAGACAATTAAGATTTAGAGGTATTTGAGTGGATTGCCATCATTCTTAAGTGACATAATACAATATGATGATCCCAAAACATTGGAGGAGACCATAAGGCGAGATAAATGCCTATATGATCAACAAAAATCAAGGCCAACTTTCCAAAAATATTGGGAAGACAAGAATAAATTCAAGATGGATCAGAGGAAGAAGGGGACTAAGCCACCATTCTTCAGCAATAATCCTCAAGAACAACCAACTTCTAGAGAACCCAAAACGATTGAGACAGGGGGTCAAAGGCCAAGGAAACCATCTATACAATGTTGGGGTTGTAAAGGAGATCATATGTTTAGAGATTGTCCTCACAGAGGTGAACAAGTGAGGACTGTTCACAGTGTCCAACAAGATGAAACAGTGGAAGACATGGGCATAAATGTACCAAGGATCTATGCATCCCTAGACAACAAACAAGTAGAGTATCAACCACATATGATTTAAGTGGAAGGTATGATCAACAACCAAACCATTGCTATTTTAATTGATTCGGGAGCTAGTCATAGTTATATAGATCTTAAGAGGGCGGAAAGTTTTCATTTTCCAAGAAGCAAGCATGAAAAATCTTGGTTGGTGCAACTGGCTACCGAAGCCAAAAGAAACGTTAATGAGATGGTTAAGTCATGTCTTATGGACATGAATGGATTGAACACCAGGTCATATTTGAACATCTTGTCTTTAGGTTCCTATGACTGTCTAATTTGGATGGATTGGTTCAAGCAACATCATGCTATCCTAGACTGTCATAACACGCCATTTACTTGCTTGTATGAGGAAGGGAACCTAAGGATAGTCCAGGGAATTCCCAGGGCAATAACCATCAGAGAAATTTCAACATTGTAGCTAAAGATATGTTATAGAAAAGGGTGTCATATATTTGTAGCACATATGGAAGAAACACCTAAAGATAAGGTGTCAAATATTGAATATTATGCAGTCCTAAAAGAGTTTGAAGATGTGTTTAAGGAAATACCAAGATTACCCCCTAAAAGAGACATTGTTTTCTCCATAAATTTGATGCCTGGAGCAACTCCAGTATCCAAGACTCTCTACAGGATGAGTATGTTGAAATAATGTAACTGCGAAGAGAATTCTTATTATTTTGTTATTGGATTAAATCCCCATTGTGGATTAATCATGTCATTATTATTATTTTTATTATTAGATTAATCCCCATTGAGGATTAATCAAGTCAGTAATTGTATAAGGACCAAATCCCCTTTTGCGGATTGGTCATCGGACAATTACAATGTGCAGAATAAGAAGTTGGACCCAGCTATTATAATGAAAGGGCCAGATTTAATTAAAGGTGGATTTATCCACCCAATGTGAGAGGTTGGCCCTGCCAAATGGTGACTCTTCACATGTGCCAGATTGATATAAATAAGAGGCTAGCGCCTCACTTCTAACACACACATCACTTGCTCATTCTCTTATGAGGCAAGCTGCAATTTCAAGTTGGTAAGAGGAGAAGAAGGGTGGCGCATCTCTTGGAGGAGGATTTTCTGTATTGGTTGAGTTATCTCTTGAACATTGTATAAGCTATTTATGATAAGGAAGCTTTTGCTGGGTTTTCTTCCCCTAGAGGGTTTCCCAGGATAAATGATGTGTCTATTGTGGATGTGTATTTCTCAGTGATCTTGTTCTTATTATGCTCTTATCTTATGA
>ML830796.1:0-16902 GCA_009831015.1 Picea engelmannii | reverse complement strand
CCCCCTTCCTTTCCCCCTCCCTCTCCATTCCACCCACAAATTTCCCAACAAGTGACGGGTTCCAAACCCACCGCTCTAAGGAACATGTTGCTTGCTAGGTGTCGTGTGAGCGATGCAAGGAGAGAGGGGGAGTGAGGGAGGGGGAGGGGTGATGGGGAGTTGGGTGGGTGTGGGGGTGTGTAGCGAGGGGAGGGGCGATTATGGGAATCAACACCCCCCCCCAAAAAAAAATATATATATATTTTTAAAAGATTTTGTTTAATTTTCTTTTTTAATTTTTTTTTTAGTTTTTTTTTTAGTTTTTTTTTAGTTTTACTTTATTTATTTTTAAACATTTTTTTTTTCTTCAAAGTTTTGTTTCAATTGTTTTCAATTTTATTTTAAAGTAAGAAGTATTGTATTACATATTATAAAACGTTAAAGGAAAACATTGATGCATGGGTTTCCTTGGGAGGAAACCAAGCCATCTCAACAATATTTAAGTATTTAGACTGCCCTGTGGGGTCAAAAAATAAATGAGTTGTTTAGACATGATCCATTCACTAAGAGGCAACATTAAATTCAAAATAACATGCCTACATAGATCTTGCATAGTAATCTTAAAAACAAAATTAGCTAGAGAGTTGTGACCACCATTAAGCAGTAGGCAAAGCATGTCTATCTTGTGAAGAAGGTTGACTTCCCATTGGCAGAGGGATAGGGACATTCAGTTGGAGAGCATATTGGGCAGACAATTCTGAGATAATCCGTTGGAGAGTCGTGCCGGCATTCAGGGAAATTAACAAAGAGATGTGCTAGTCCATTTGCTCAAAGTGATATTTTAGATCTGCCACCTTGCTACGCACCTAAAAAATGAGCTGTAAAAGTTCTTATTTAGGATAGGAATTTCTTGGAGGAGAGAGATCATCCCGTGTGTCATCCAAACCGACAAAGGAGGAACATGAGGGAGATAATCCACCTGCATGTTAGCTAAACCAACCAGAGAGGTACTAAGTGCTTGGTTGGGCACCCATGGAATAAGGCCAAGCTGATTTCAATCGTGCATTGCTTCAAAGTCTTCTTTGAACCACTCAACCCAACAACCCTAAATCATTGTTGCCTCCTGCATGTTCAACTCCCTATGCACATCAAAATTGTGAGTAGAGGAGGCAACAACCTCCCTTTCCAGGGGATTAGATGAGACCTCCAATTCTACACTCCTTATGTTCATCCTCCAACTAGAGTTAAGAGCCCATCAAAATATTCCTCTTTCCCTGAGACACAACATTAAGCCAGTAGAGACACTGTCCACACCTGTGAATATGAACAACAATGTTCTGAGCTAGAGCCCGTGAGCACAAGAGAAAGTGCCAGCTAGGGACAACCAAGCACATAGAGAGCTTTCTCCTTCATTCATTGGGGACATTTCCATAAAACGATGCAGGTGGTGTAAAGTAAGGGCTATGATAACTGGAGTTTGGGCATAGTAAATCCCCATTGCATCAGTTGTACCAAAAACCATATGTCCACGTCCCTTCTCACGTGCAAAGTGAATGTCGTTAGTATTCCAGCCTACGAGATGAGGTAAAGCCTTCGTCGATCCCCCACTTAGAAATGTGAGCTTCCAGGTGGCTATGTCGCCCCTCTCTAGGTGTATAGACATGTTATCATGATGACACCCTGTTGGAGCCGCCTTTGTTTTTTAGCCTGTTTTGAATTTCATGTCTTAATGCTCGAAATCGAAAGATAGTTTTCGTATTTTTTTTGTTGTTTCAAAATCTCTGAAGTCTCATCACGTGAGCGACAATGGTTATCATACTCTCAAGGCGAGTTCTACTTTTCGTTCAAATAATTTTCCCCCTTTTCTACCTCGGGATTTCGTATGTCGGATGCTATAGATCACATAGTTCACAAGTCCCGAACAACAAAACGACGAAATCATTTTAAAATTTTACCCAGGTCAATAACAACAGTAAAATTTTCCTAAATTACGGTTAAGCATCATCGAGGTTTTGCGTCTCGGTGTTTACTAAATCCAAAAGTCTTATTGTCATAACCCCGATAGTCGAAACCACAAATTTCTTGTTTTAGTAACCCGCATTAAGGTTAAAGGTAAAAGCTTAGCCGTGGTTAAGTTTTGTCGGAAATTCACAACTCGACGTGTTTTCTTTTAAAAAGCTTCACTGTCAAAGCCCCGAGTCGCGAAGTCGCGATAAAGATATAAACATAATTAATTAAACACTTAATCCGATTTTATCCTCCCTTTTTATTAAAACATATCATCACGATCTCGCGGTTTTTCAACTCGGCATACAAACTTCCCTGAAGCTATACCTTCGAAGCTCCGAGTCACAAAGTCGCGATCTCGCGATTTCGCAACTCGGCATACAAACTTCCCGGAAGTTATACCTTCGAAGCTTCGAGTCGCGAAATTGCGATATGAATAATCACGTAATTAATTAAACGCCTAATCATAATTACATTTTTTATTAACCAAAGACAATCATCGCAATCTTGGATGTTAGAGGTTCAAAGGGTTAAAGCAAAAACTCCCGATGCAGCGAGTATCGAAAGATTAATTAACATTGGTAAAACCTGATTAATTGAGCTAAGCTAGTATTTCCCGTGATTTGATGCATGCACAGTTTACGAGGCAGTCTTAATTCTTCCTTACGCCAACTGACATTTCGAACCGCCAAAATTTATGGCATTAATTAGACACAAGACGAATTGACAAGTAGAGATTGGGTTTTTATTGCTAAATTTATATTTAAGTGTGATTTGACCGATCTGTTCTTAAAAAGTACCGAATTTTTGAATATATAGAGTTGTTATTCATTATCACAAATTCATTTCTATATTACGCAGAGCACACTTCTCTCAGTGAACTAATTTCTGTATGTATACATATTTTTATCGCAGAAGAGTTAAAGAAGGATCTCCTGTCATGGCCCCGCGAAAAGCGTCTAAAGCCAATGTTGAGGTTTCAGGACAAGGTTCAGACAACGTCGCTGATACTTCACCTCGAAGTGTCGACTCTTTCCCGACCTGGTCGTTTGTTTCTGATGTTCTACAGGCCGAATTAGTAGATTATTCTGATGATTCCAGTGACAATGAAAAAGACGACATAACCACCAAATATAAGATCGTCGTCCAATCTGGAATGCATAAAGTAGCGGCAAGGCCACAACTGCTCCCTTACTATGATATGGTCCGGTGGGCATTAGAGCATGTGGACATACCAACCAGAACCATCATCAATGTTCTGTTCCCCTGCATGCATTACCATTATTCATACCCGACAAGTTGGCTTGTCATGAGGTTGCTAGACAAACAATAATCGGTGGCATAAGCAAGGACCTTAAGGGATATTCAAAGAAGGTATGGCCACCTTTTCTTGTTCATTTAAATTCATATTCTTTGTTAGATTTTGGGCATGCTAAAGCTGAGGCAGCAACCCTGGAAGACCTAAAATTGGTTCTTATTGAATTCAAGAAGCACGATCCACAAAGGGTCATAAGTAATCATTTGGCCAGTTGCAGACTCAAAAGGTTCGAACACGAAAATTCACCCTCGGATGACATTTTCCGAGGCGCAAGATCTTATGCCAAGATTTTAGCTCAGATACAAACCCTAGCACCTGAAGAGAGGACCGATGGTCTGAAATTCCAAGAACATCAACGTAGTTGTCTTCCTGCAGTATTGCGGGGTGAGAATCCAAGTACAACGAAGGTGAAACAAAAAGATGTCGAAGGCTCCAAAGATGCGACACCCAGCCAAGAAAAACACCAGGACGGGGAAGAGCAAACTAAGAGTCCGAAAACAGAGATAAAGACTCCCGACCCACCGAAAAAGCAAACTCCAGTTACTACTTCGGGGCAACTAGCTAAGCAAATCGGAGATCCCATCGCATCCATTACTCCCTTGCAGTCAACTCAGGGAAATATTGACGCAGGGTGGATTTTAAATGAATAATTGAGACTTATAAGGATGGAAGAGCTCCCTCCAAATGAGTTCTTATTTGATAAGAAGAGAAAGGTTATGGTAAAGAGAGAATTCTATCAAGAAGGGGAATCAACAGCCAAGAAGTACAAAGTATTGACTGATGGGAAAGACAAGAAGAATGAACAGTTCGCGATAGAAATAATCGGGACATTAGGGGCATATGCCACAACGAATCAATTTTCAGTTGGGGTTTTGAAAAACCAACTGAAGAGAAAAAATCGCCTCATCAAAACCCTAGAAGCCAGACTAGCCACAGCAGAGGAGGCTGCCAAGGACCAGATGAGTGTAGGGATAGAACAAGAAAGGTTGGCCGATAAAAGTGAGATAGAGATGCTCAAAACTAAGCTCGAACAAGCAGAGCTGGTGGTTCGGAATGGTCAGATACAAGCGGGCCAGCAAAAAGACTTGATTGAACAACTACAGGCTAGAGTGGAAATCGCCAAAAGTAAAGTTATAAATATCGGGATGTTCCAATCCCAGGCGATGGAGATTCGAAGCAGAGTTTCTGCGGCCTAGCGAAATTTACTCACCAAGGTAGAGGTGATTCGGGACAACTGCTTACTTGTTAATCAAGTTTTGGAAAATTTATTTGTCAGAGAAAGAGAAGCTAGAGCAACATGGGTCGCTTTTCAAGAGGTTGTAATAGCTACAAACAACAGGAAATCGGGAAGTACTCCCAGGTTTTCCATTTCGGAGCAGACCAGAGGAAATATTTTATTAAAAGAATGGGAGCACAGTATCTCAGAAGGTAAGCTGCAAGCCAAGAGGGTAACGAAATCCTTAGAGGAGGCTTTTGGTTCTATAGATGGTAATCTGTTAGGCATTGATAGCAAAGGTAATGCCGAGGCATTGAATCAAATGAATATAGCGAAAATCTCACTTGATTTAAATGAAAAAGAGGAAAGAGATTCGGCCGAGATCTCACAAGTAACTATGGCAAACATAGTTCAAATAGATAAATGTATGATTAAACCAAGTGTGCAATTGTGAGCTATCAACATCATAGATAGACAGATGGAAGAAAGGTTACCACAATTAGCCCGAGATTGTTACTCTTTTGAAGCCAATTGTCAAGCAGAACCGTCAAGGTTGATATCTCGACTGGTGGAAAGATGTGTCACTTGTACCGAGCATGCACAAGGACAAGCTTCTGGCACCAAATAAAGACAGAGATGAATAAATGGAAAAATTTCTCTCCTCCTTATCATAACTGAAAATTTTGCAATGATTGAGATTCCATCTTATGTAAAACTGTATAAATATACCATAGAAAGAAAGAATAGAGGCTGGACCTTTTTGTGTCGATTGTAATAGAGGTTTTCTATTTTGAGAGTTAATATAAAGCAAATCCGAAGATTCTCAATTCCGTCATGACTGTGTTATTAGTTTGTTTCCTTGTATCTCATATTTCATTTCTTTTCATATTTATATCTGATGAATGCTTCGCTATAATTTAGTACAACCTCTACTATAGTGAATGAATTTTGGTTTTCTATATTGTTTACTGTTTTTCCTCTGTACCAGCTATCAGCGAGTATAAGACCGGTCAACATTTTAAGAATTCTATATATATCTTATGCTTCATCGGGTTATTTCTTTACATTTTTCTTCTTCTATTTATACGTGAGATTCTCCCTTGATAGGAGCCTTACTCGATAGATAGCTTAATGTTTTTTCCCACCTCATACATTTTTATTAAAATATAACTCAGTTACGGGAAAGGGCCTTTGGTTTGCACCCTTTTTTCACTCCTGAAACTGTAAACTCTCTTTTATACGACCGAAATTGAGACAACACTTAAATTCCCCCTGAGGTTTTCTTATCTTACTGTTTCTCCATGACTATCCCTGTAATAAGACAGCCTAATATCGAACCCGGACTATCAGATCAAACACACATTGCCTTAAACCTTTTTGATACTATTCTTAAAACAACCACTACTCGGGTTGAACTCGAACATTCATGGGTAGCGATTGAACGAGATATAAACATCTAGGAACAGTTGGAAGCTAGACAACGCCAACACAAAAATCATCCCTAGTTTACCTTGCCGAAGGTTGACGTTTCTTCCTTCTCTACCCTTTACTCACTTTCGGATGCCTAGACACTGTACTTCTAAGCCTTAAGTACAGACTCTGGAACAACACACCCCATCCGGGGTAATTGTTTTCAATTTTTCTTTTAAAGTTTTGTTTCATTTTTTATTTTATTTTTTATATTTAAATTGTGTTTTGCAATTCTTTTTAAAACAAAAAGGTGTGTTTTTTTCCAATTTATGAGTTGATTTTTTTTTAATTAATAAATAAATTTTTGAGTTACCATGTTTAGATTTAGGAGTAGATTTTAATTTTTTTACTTGAGATGAAACCAGTTGTCAACGCCACATTTTAAATTAAGTTGTCATTTCAACTCCAAAAATAAAATTGGTGCTCATGGAAGCATCACTTTTTGATTCAAGGATCAATTTTCTGCAATGATATTGGTTGTTAGGGTCGCAATTTCAAACAAGTCACAATTTTAACCACCACCCCAAAAAAGGGTGCTACTGGTAGCACTGCTTTTCTATTCGACGGTTGATTTTTGTGTATTTTGACCCAAAATATGGGTTTTTTGGGCTAGAGTTCTCGTTTTGAGGTCAAAGTTCTCGTTAAGTCAATAACTATGTTAAAGTCTATTATTTGGAAAGCTATAATATGGTCCTTTCTTTAGTGTGTAATTTGTTGGTTTGGAAAGTTGGTAATGGGGACAGAGTTAGAATAAGCATTGACCCTAGAGTAGGCTATGGATATGGTTGCAAATTTCCAATGAAGATGAGATATAACTTGTAGAGCTAAGGAATCCTCAAACTAGCACAAGAAATAGATCCACATACCACCTCATTTTGGCAATAGGGCTAGAAAACTATAAAAAAGATAAGGCTATTAGAGTGGGAATCTACTCAATGGAGGGATTATATAGAGAAACCTAAGAAAAACCACATCAAAATTAGAGATGAGGAGGATGCATTGGCTTGGTACAATAACCATACTATGGGGGTTTATACTCCTAGATTGGGGTATTAAACATTGTTTGTCGAAGAAAACCAATACAAAGAATTTTGGTGGTAGAAAACCTTGTGGAAGCTTAAGGTTCCTCTCAAACCAAAAGTTTATATGTGGTTAGACCTTAGGAAATATGCATTAACTTGGGATTTCCTTCAAAAACACAATGGACATGGTTTGGGATGATGTGTGTTGTGCAAAAAGGAACTAGAGAATATTGATTATCTCTTAAAAACTTGTTAATATGTTGGGGAAGTTTGAGAAGAAATGGATGAATTAGTAGGTTACAAGGGTGATTGGCAAGGGAAGCTTACGAAGGAGTGCATGAAAAACTGGGTGTAGAGGAAGGAGTTAAAATTTTCTATAGGTATCCATTTAGTGGTATCCTAGGGAATATGGTTAGATAGAAACTAAAAGATCTTTCAAGACAAGGTAATGCCATTCTTCAATGTACATCTCAAATAAATAAATAAAATAAAAAGTTTCAATGCCCCCAACAAGAAGTTAAAAAAAAGGATATCAAAACATCCTCCAATTGCTATGTTAGTGGCTTGGGGATATTTTGATGGTGCTATCCAATGGAAACTTGTGTGTGGGCTAGTAGGTATTTTATATTTGAATGATTACCATTATTTCAAATTTAAAACATGCATGGGGGTGGTTCAAATAACTATGAAGAGTTGTTGGCTTTGAATTTTCTAATGAAAGTACCAATAAATAAGAAGGTTATAGAACTACAAGTCTTTGGTGACTCGTTGATGGTAATAAAATGGATGGCAGGTTTGTCAAGGATGGGGAATATGATACTTCAATCAATTTTGGAGCAGTTGACGAGAATGGACCAAGTCTTCTCATGAATTTATTGTCATTGTGTATAGAGAAATTAACTCTAAGTCTAAGGTTTGTCTAAAGAAGGCTTGCAATTGAATTCAATTGTAGACATTCTTATGGAGCAAAGGAATGGAATTGGTCAATCAAGATGCCATATGAAAATCAATAGGTCAATAAAAAAATACCTAAATGTAAAACATGCATGTGTATTGTAAATAATAATAATAATAATATTCAAAACAATAATTGTCTATATTATGAGTATGCAAAACCAAAAGAATGATTGTCCATATTATGAATACTATTTTTTTCCAAGGAAAACCTCACAAGGGGATGTTTCCCACATTCGTCGAAAGCATCTCTAGTAAACCCATCAATATCGATTAGTGCACCCTCACCCAAGGGGATTCGAACTAGACACCTATTGACATGAAACTTAGACAAATGCCCAATAACATTGGCGACAATTGCTTGCGCTAACTGATTGGACTAGTCCATATTATGAATCTAATTATTAGATGCCAAAATTTAACTTTATGGTTTCTACCCCAATAATATAGATATTAGATATCAAAAGCCTACACTTAGTGCATATATGATCAATTGCGATCAAGAGATTATGTTTGTGCACTATATTTCAACAAGAATAAAAAAGAGATGATGTCACAATCATTGGGTCTAAATTCATTAGTTGTTGATGGCCGAGAGTTTATAGTCCATGATATTAGGAACTTCAAAAGTATTTTTTGGAGCCTAGTGTTGTTTAGACACTAGTATAGAAATAGTTGGACCATAATTTATGAGGACAACTGATATTATTTCATCACTATTGACTGCAATTTCTTGTCTAACCGTTATTATAGACTCATTGCAACTACCAAAAAACAACTACAAATGCATATTTTACATTATCACATTCATCTTCAAATTAACAATAGTTCTCTATACTATCTATGGTAGTCAATAAATTCACACTAAAGTCATCATATACAATATAAAAAACAATGGTTTTAGCATTTATAGGATAATAAATTATGAGAATATCTAGGAATCCTTCAACATCCAAAGGCCCATCATAGTTCAATACCCCATCAAAAGCATTTTGAATCTAACGCTATTAAGTTAATTATTGATATAAATTGCTCACGTCCTAAGTCAAGTGCACTCCATATGCTTCACACTATCATACATTGGCAACTAAATTAATCCTATTCTTGTTAATACTGAAACCTTTTTCTCTATTTAAAACACATCATCTTGATTTGAAGGGTAAAATTAAGAATTTTTTTTATTGATTCTCTTGAGCAATTCTAATGCCCTTTTTTCCATTATAGCCCTTTTTGGTCATCACATTTGGTCCATTTATGATCACATTAAACATTGTCTCAAAAACCCGAATGATATTATCCAATATAAGTCCTAATATTGGTCCAAGGTCAAATTCATAATTACAAAAAATAAGAACTAACATTCTCTAGTTATATTATTTATGTGAATTTTATGGGTAATTCCGTATCATTCTTATGGGAGGCACACTATGATTAAGTGGTGAGTAATTTTGGCATGGAGAAGGCATTGGTAGTGATGTGTAAGTACTTCTACTCACCAAAGTTCTAATGGGACATCAACAAAAACATCAAATCATACACTACTTATGACTGCACTAAACTTGCAATCAAGAAACAAGCAGTATACACTCCTTTTTCCATTTCCAATAGGTCCTAGGAGTTTGTCTCCATGGATTTTATGTAAGGTCTTCCCTCAACCAAGGATGCTAACACTTGTGTTTTTGTGGGTGTTAATCAATTCTTTAAAATGACAAGTTTATAACCCTACAAGAAGAGTGTCATAGTAGAAACCACTACTTATATATTCTTCGAGCATGTGTGGGTACATTTTAGGTTGTTAAATAATATTGTTTTTTGTGGGGACAATTACCTCAGTATCTTTTGGTCCAATCTTTACTTTATGATGGATACCAAACTAACCAAATCCACCACCTTCCATACCCAAACCAATGGACAGACAAAGGTAGTCAACATGATGATTGTACATACCCTCAGAATATACAACTCCAAGCATCCACGTACATGGGATGAAAGCCTTCCTATGTTCATCATGGATACAACATAACTCTTCACAACATTATTGACCACAACCTTTTTTAGGTTTTCCTAGGGTTCCAATGATTGGTCCTAATTGATGTAACTTTCCCATTGCATCGACGCGACAAGAGTCCTCCCAAGCTTAGAATGAGGCAGGAAAAGCAACAAAATTTGTTGAACATACACAACACATCCAATAACAATTTCATAATGATCTATTGAGATAAAACACCAAGTATAAGCAATGACATGATAAACATTGGGTTCCACATAAGTTTTAGGTTAGTGATACGGTATGGTTTTACTTGTAGAAACAAAAACTTGTGGGCCCACAGAAGAAGCTCATAACACTTCAATATGAGTCTTATGCGATCACCAAGGCTATGGGTGACAATGCTTTTGAATTGAAGCTTCTACCCTTTCTCAACTTACACGCCATCTTTAATGTGGAGTTATGTTGGTCATAGTTTTATAAGTTGAGATCTTGAAGGAAACTAAAATTCAAGGATGTAAAAATTTGCAAGATCACCTCAAATCTTACACCTTTTCAATGATGAGAAACATAGGGTATATAACTCTTTGGAACAAATATTAATACAAGAAATGCAAAAAACTAACTTCACACCTAAGGTTGTTGCATGTGCAATCCACTTGATGAAAGGCATTCACACCACCAATTTAGATGATGAATTACATGTCTTAGTAGAATAGCTAATGGTATATGCTTCTAGAGGGTCTTTCAATATACTAAATCTCTCTCTTTCTATAGAGGGATTTTAGAAAGTTCATGACATTTGAAAATTTTGTTAAATGGATATGTTCCTTAATTAGCTTATGTGATTTACATACCCATGTATGTGATTTATTTAACATTCACTTACATTTTTTTGTTCTATAGGATATGATAGCATAACACTTATCTTATATATTCATTGATTCGAAAATAAAAATACAAAATAAAAAATAGGATATATGCTTCTAGAGCATCTTTCAATATACTAAATCTCTATGTCTTTCTATAGAAATGTTTTATAAAGTTCATGACATTTGAATATTATGTTAAATGAATATTTTTCATTAATTAGCTTATGTGATTACATACCCATGTATGTGATTTATTTGTCATTCACTTACATTTTTTTTTCAATAAGATAGGATAGCATCGCACTCACATTATATATTCATTGAATCCAAAATAAAAACATGGAATTAAAATTGCGTGCATATAGAAAATGACCATAGCACACGTCACATTCAAATTTCACTTTATATTGTCATATTTAAACATTTGTAAAACATACAATACAAATAAAATAACATATCCAAGTCATTATCCTTCTGGTTGATGTTATGGTAGATGTGGGAGGTATTAACCTCCATGTATAACTTTTGGCTAGAATAGAATATTCCGGAAGCAAGATAAACCCTAAACAGATGTGTAAAAATCCTATAATACAAGTCAGCTCAGTAAAAAAATTAATATTAAAGTATTAGATTCTAAAAGGACAAGTCGGCCCAGACAAGTGACAAGAACCACTATAAATAAGAGATGATCTAGCTCATTTATACACACTCACTTCACTCACTCTCTCAGTCAAGGATAGTGCAAGTTTGGAGCTGCAGCTACAAGATAGGAAGGTGGATGCTCTAGACTGTTTCTTGGTCTCTCTCTCTGGCGCTATATAGCCTAAGATGTGTTCTCTACCTTCTAGTATCTCTTGGTGGTGCTCTTGGTGATATTTCTTGGTGGTACTCTTGGTAAGTGCAACTGCAACTGTTGCAGCTGAGTATTCTTGTTTTGTGGCTTTGGGACGTTATGTATGGTGAGCTATCTTTGGAGAAAGATGTGTTATCTTGGTTATATGTTGGTTCTAGTGTTTCTTCTAAAATCATTCTATCTAGAAAAGGTTATGGTGCTCGGGGTGGTTGCTTGCCTATGGTTGGGTGACAATAGTGATATTGTCTATGGTAAAACAAACACATCAAATATTTTAACAAGTTATGGGCCCACACCACATTCAGGACAATCTAACCACTGGAAGGTAGCATGGCAATTCTTTGTTAAGCTCGTTATAGCACCAGTTGCAACTGCAACTAGGGTTTTTGATTTTGCAGCTGCAACAAACCCTAATATAATTCTTTGGGCACCTTAAGTGAATCGTTGGACCTAATTTATGGATATTCTAGTGCGCCCTAGCCTAGAACACCCTCTGGTGTCCTCGGCCAACAAAAAGATCAAGTTTGAGTTTTTGGGTCAAAGTCAAAGGTTGACTTTTGGTCAAAATTGATTTTGTAGTCAAAGTTGAAATTTCAGAGTTTCTAGCTTGTTCTAATCATCGAACCTTTTTGATTCAGCTTCTAACATCTTATTGTCAAGATGGTGTCTAGTTTCATATTAGAAGACAAGTTGAACAATGCTACAAATTTCAAGGGTATGCACTTGTATATGATTTTCATGTTCTATCATCCAACAAAGCATGAGTGTGTTTTGTAGGGAATGTACAAGAGACATGTCCAAGAACTAATCTTGGATTCAATACATTCAGAGGAACAAGCAATTGAGGCTCCAGGTTCCAGGTTTGATTGATCAAAATTGTTAAGTTTCAATTTGCACATATCAAGTTTGATAGTTGCCACAATACAAGTAAACACTATAGTTGTGAAAACAATCTTTGAAAGGTTCTATTGCTGCTAGGTATACTTGGTTGCATTGATATAGATGCTTATTGCACTTGTTTGATGAACTAACATCTCCTCTAGGAGATATTTCTTGTTTTTCTCCCAAGTAGGTCACCTTGGTAATTCTATGATCCTTGTTACCATAGATATGTTCTTATGAAAATGTTATTGGAAATACTTTTTCTCTTGTTGTTTTTGTTCCACGCAGGTCACAGGTGATAGCTCTGAGAAGGATCTAGAGTGATAGTTGTAAAACATGGAGTAGATGACTCCATCAAGTGGTGAGGTAGGTGATCTCACTAAGTACCAATTCTAAAGGAAGCGTGTAAAGCAAAAGAAGTTTTGGACATCGTTCACTCAGATGTGTGTGGACCAATGCCAACCTTCTCACTAAGCGGGAGAGTACACCTCAGGTGATTTCAAGACATTCTACAGAGAGGTCAGGATTAGGAGGAAGCTCATTGCTCCCTACAATCCTCAGTAGAATGGTGTAGCAGAAAGAAAGAATCAAGCCATTGAAGAATCTATCAAGGCAATGATGAATGACCAGAATCTATCCATGTTTCTATGGGGAGAAGCAGCGATGACAACCATATATGTTTAGAATAGAAGTTCTCATCATATATTGAAGAACATGACTCCAGAAGAAGATTTCTCCGGAAAAGAAGCCAAGTGTTGAACACTTGAGGATCTTTGGTTGTTAATCAAGAAGAAAGAATGGAAGGAAGATATGATGGAAGAATATCAATCCATCATGATGTATGGGAAATTGTGCCTAGATTTTAAGGAAAGTCTATAGTCATTTCAAAATGGGTTTACAAGATAAAACATGCAATGGATGAAAGTATTGATAAATAAAAGGTAAGATTCATGGCTAGAGGGTTCTCCTAGCATGAGGGAGAAGACTATGATGAGACATTTGCTCCAGTTGCCAGATATACCTCTATCAGAGCCATCATGTCTTTTGTGGCATCCATGGGTTGGAGTTTACATCAGATGGATGTAAAGACCGTCTTTCTCAATGGAGTAATTGAGGAAGAAGTATACATAGAACAACCTCAAGGTGTTAAGGTGCAAAGCCTCTCATTATTTGGTGTAAGAGGGAGTTAGCCTCTGAATTCGATATGAAGGATCTTGGTCTCATGCATTATTATTTGGGACTAGAAGAATAGCATAAGCATGGTGAAATCTTCCTGTGGCAAGGGAAGTATGTTGTAAAGATCCTTCAAGAAGTTAGGGATGATGGATTGCAAATCCATGGCAATTCCCATGGTGACAGATATGAGGAAGTTGAGCGACACTGATTCTTTGGCTCATTGATGTATTTGGTGAATACCCGGCCAGACATTTGCTTTGCTATGAACACGTTGAGCCAGTTTCAGGTGGAAACTAGACATGGGCATTGGATAGTGGCAAAACATATTTTGAGATATATTCATGGGACGCTAAACTATGGTTTCCGATATGCCTCAAACAATGATATACAATTGCATGGATTTACTGATTCAGATTGGGTAGGGAGTGCAGATGACAAAAATAGTACTTCTGGTATATGTTTCAGTTGGGGCTCTGCTA
Organism: Picea engelmannii; assembly: GCA_009831015.1. Taxonomy (NCBI): domain Eukaryota; kingdom Viridiplantae; phylum Streptophyta; class Pinopsida; order Pinales; family Pinaceae; genus Picea; species Picea engelmannii. Next base: position 2,687 of record ML830796.1, on the reverse strand, counting down.
TGATGTTATGGGCTAGCAGGCAACAAAAATATGTTGCACTCGACACTACAGAAGCAAAGTATATTGCAGCTTGTGATGCTTGTATGGAAGCAGTATGGCTCCGTAAACTGGTTTCTGGACTATTTGATCAGGTGTTGGATTCGACTATGATATATTGTGATAATTAGAGCAGTGTGAAGCTCTTAGAGAACCTGGTGTTCCATGACACGTCGAATCACATTGAGATCAAGTACTACTTTCTCCGTGATAAATTCCAGAGGGGAAAAGTGATTCTCTAGTATATCTCCACTGATGAGCAGACAATTGATATTTTGACGAAGCCTCTATCCAAGATAAAGTTTTCATACTTAAGGGACAAGATGGGACTTGTGGAAATTGTTCCCTTGGTTGAGAGGGAGGAGATGACTTCCTCGGTTGGGAGGGAGTGCTAATATGTGGCACCATGGACTGTCAGTGAGTTGCAGATCTGTATCATGCTAGTACAACTTGGAGATGGTTATACAACTTAGAGATGATGCTTGCATCATGCTAGTCATGATCATGCTAGTACAACTTAGATATGATAGAGATGGTTGGAGTTGTGGATGATACAATGGCATGAGGTGCATCGTGCTAGTACAACTTAGAGGTGGAAATACAACTTAGATATGATGTATTCACATCATGCTAGATATGTTCATGCTAGTACAACTTAGAGACGATGCTTATGAGTTGCATCATGCTAGATATGGCCATGCTAGTACAGCTTAGAGATGGACATACAACTTAGATATGATGTATTGACATCATGCTAGTACAACTTAGAGCTGACCATACAACTTAGAGGTGATGCAGATGGCTCGTGTCATGCTAGATATGATCATGCTAATACAACTTAGATATGATGCATTGGCATCATGCTAGATATGCTCATGCTAGTATAGCTTAGAGATAATCATACAACTTAGAGGTGACACATAGAGGCATTGATCTACATCATGTGAGTACAATTTATATATGACATACAAATTAGATATGATGCACTTGCATCATGCTAGTTATGTTCATGCTAGTACGACTTAGAGATGATGTAGACGATACTCTAGATCACGCCAATACAACTTAGATATGATGCATTCACATCATGCTAGTACGTCTTAGAGGTAATGCACCTGATGACATTGTTGATGCAAGATGATATCAAATGATATGATTTGATTGTTGTGGAGACTGTATATCTCTGGACAATAGTTGTATGTTATTGTGGTGGATGTGGTCCATTGGTAGTGATTGTGTGTCACTTGTTGGTAGTTGTGTGCTACTAGGAGTGGTTGTGTACCACTGGACAATAGTTGTGTACTACTACGAATAGACACAATTATGTTCTATTGGATGGAATTGTAGCAGTTGTATGCTACTATCTGATTGCCATGGAGACTACTAGTAGTGCTGGAAGTGATTGCCAGCTAAATGCTAGTGATGATGTTGCTCGTGGTTTGATTTGTATGATCATGAGATAGCTTGTGTGGCTATGATGATGCTACTATCACAATGGTTTGTTTGTGCTCAAGACCATTATTGTTAATACCTCCCTAGCCAAGAGGGAGTGTTGATGTTATGGTAATCGCGAGAGGTATTAACCTCCATGTATAGCATTTGGCTAGAATAGAATATTCTAGAGCAAGAGAAACTCTAAATAGATGTGTATAAACCCTAGAAGACAAGTCGGCTCAGTAAAATAATTAATATTAAAGTATTAGATTCTAAAAGGACAAGTCGACCCAGACAAGTGACAAGAACCGTTATAAATAAGAGATGATCTAGCTCATTTGTACACACTCACTTCACTCACTCTCTCGGTGAAGGATAACGCAAGTTTGGAGATGCAGTTGCAAGATAGGAAGGTGGATACTCTGGAGTGTTTCTTGGTCTCTCTCTCTAGCGCCATCTAGCCTAAGATGTGTGCCCTACCTTCTAGGATCTCTTGGTGGTGTTCTTGGTGATAATTCTTGGTGGTACTCTTGGTAAGTGCAACTGCTACACCTGAGTATTGTTCTTGTTTTGTGGCTTTGGGACTTTCTGTCTAGTGAGCTATCTTTGGAGAAATATGCACTCTCTTGGTTATCTGTTGGTTCTAGTGCTGCTTCTAGAATCATTGTATCTAGAAAAGGTTATGGTGCTCGGGGGTGGCTGCATGCCTATGGTTGGGTGACAATACCGATATTGTCTATGGTAAAATGAGCACATTGAATATTTTAACACTTTCCACACTAGTAGTCCATTTGGCATCATCAAGTTAGTGAGAATCCAACCTTGTGTGATGTCACACAACATTATCAAGTCACACTATTGGAAGCCAAAACCATAAACCTATACTAAACATTTACCATTAGTCATTATATGGAAGCCAAAACCATTCTCCTTATAGCAATGTAAGTAGATCCCATGCATATGTGATGTCACACGACATTATAGATATTTTCTCTAGCCTTGTCATTGCCTATGCCACTACACATGTACTAAACATTTATTGTTAGTCATTATTTCATATTTGGAAGCCAAAAACATTTGCATTGTAGGAATGCAGGTAGATCTCATGCATGTAGGAGCCATTGGTAGATCCTCTCTCTCTCAAGCTTAGTTATCTCTACTACCTCTCCTCTACTTGCACCTTTCAAGGTCTTATTGGGTTGATGGCAATGAAGTGG
>ML830795.1:63336-102440 GCA_009831015.1 Picea engelmannii | reverse complement strand
TTGAGAAATAGTATAGGTTGCATAAGCTAGAGAAACACATGATTATTGGTTTTGTGGAGCAATTCCACATGGAACATGACATTAAAAACATCCTCACAAGTTGTTGGGAAGAGGACAAGAGGTTCTTTGGTAAAACAGATGGTTAACAGACCCGTATATTTGTGTAATGGCTCTCATATGCATACTATATGGAGAGAAAAATTGCATTCATTTCAAGGATGATTAGGTACCATTGGTATACATTATTATCACTACTAGATGTGTGTTTAATTGGGCTACTATATTGTCTCATTCACTAACACAGAGCCATAGATAGAGCACAAAGATCTATATCCAAAGCTAGGGTTTTAACCACATTTTATATGGTTTTGTATCTAATGGTAGTTATTTGTGCCACTAATATTTTCCCGGGATTAAATTGGAGTTGGCATATCTTAGAATAACGTGTGCATGTTTATTATCAAATAATGTGGGATAATAAGTACAAGAAAAATTATGCTTAATTATGTGACTTTTTCCTTATGACCCTATACAAACTAATATTTTTCAAGGAATGTCCCAGGTTAAGCAGGGAAGCCATGAGGTTTCTCAAGAGTATTGTAAATTGGTACTTACAAGGGGATTATACCTACCTAATAATCTATGGAGTGATTTCTCCTCCCCATCTCCTACCAAATATGTCCCAAATAACCTAATCTTGGAAGAGAATACCTATCAAACAATTTTACAAGGATTCAATGCTTCATTAGCAAAGGATGCAAGAAATAAAACGTTTATTACATACAATATATACATTAGTTATTATGGTCTACTAAATTCCAAGCAAGCAAGGCAATAAGCTAATGTTATGTGGGAATATAGGTTCCCACATGGTCAATTCAAGAGGCATGAACACTTGGGATTGGTGGCCAAACACAATGTAATGGTTTCCATCACATCACCATATGCACATGAACAGTGGGATGATGAACTCCCTTATGAAAATGATGGCACTTAGTAGGAGGTGCAACTAAGGCTTAAATCAAAAGATTTTGCTACTTTCCACAACATGTCCTCTGATGATTAGATGGAAAGAATAAAGTAGTAGATAGCTAAGGAAAAAATAATTATCAAAAGGGAAGATGAAGAGAAGAATAAGGATGAAGAAGATATACTTGGACATGAGGAAGAATTAAGAATGAAATCTAAAAAAGAAGAAGAAGAGAGAAAAAAAAGAGGAATATTAATTGTTGGAGCTAAGAAAGAAAACATGAACAAGAACAAAAACTAAAGGACGAAGCAAAAAGAATCATGAAAGAAGAAGAGAAAAGGAAAAAAGAAGAAACTGAAATACAAGAAAAGGAAGAGCTTGAAGCATTTGAAAAGGTCAAACAGGAATAGGAATCTAAGAAAAAGGCAAAGCAAGACATGCTTGATTGAGAAAAATCATATTTAGCAAATTTAGAGAAAGATCAAGGAGAGCGGCCTACAAGAAATACATATAATACAAAAGAGAAACAACTCCCTGATCAAACTCAAGAACAATAAGCTCAACAAACACAACAACAAATTACACCTCCTCCCAGTGGTTTTATAGATCTAACAATGGAAGCCTTGGTAATTCCAAAACCGGGTACATATAAGGGCAAGGAGGGTGCAATGGAACAAGTCATCACACCTAGTAGCATGGAAAATATACTATATTTGGGTGATCATCATATAGCGAATATATTGGAGGAAGTGATTGATCTTAAACTCATTGCTTATAATAAAAGAAGACAAGACAATATTAAGCAAACACAAAAGAGAAAGAAGATTGATTTGGATAATATTGTTCTATGTACTACTAAAGAGAAGGTTATTGATAGGAAGACGGCTAGGCTAATTGATCTATTGTCTATTGGATTGCCTATTTCTCATGCAACCATTGATAAAGATAAATAAGAGGCAACAAACATCCAAAATATAGAGAAGAAGGTCTCTCTATTGTAGAATCAAGTGAACTATTAAAAAATTGCACAAGGATTAGTGTTCAATTTTGTTGAGCAAGTTGTGGAGGAAGTTCAAACCAATGCCCAGATCAAAAAATAGTTCTACTCCAAAGCATTTCAAGTCTAGGAGTTGAGTTTACAATTGTCAATTTTTTATAAATAAAACCTTATTTGGAACAAATAGAAAGGAAAAATCCAAGTTCAGGTGGATTTTATCAAACAAATCCAAAAAAAACAGAGGAGAAGAGGATCACCATATAATAATGCTAAGTAAATCTGAATTACATGAGATTGAACAAGATACAAATTACTGGGGAAGAATATCTCGTGAATTCCAAAAACAGATAAAGGAAGAGTCGCTAACTTGCATCCAAATTTGGGATTTTATTGAAGACAGGCCTACACAATGCAAGCTACGTTCCCTTGGACCAACATAAAATTTCAACTCAGCGTACCAAGTTAGGAAGAAACTTAGGGAAATATTTCAACAAAACAAACATGAGGTTTGAGGTATAATAACTTTAGATAAAGTGCACCTCCAAAAATATCTTACATATGATGTTAGGAAGGCTACACAACTCAAATGTACATTTCAAAAAATAGAAAAGTACATTAAAAGGTTTAATAGAGAACTTTCTATTTTGAGATCTCCTAAAAAAACATATTTTCCCCACACCGAATTATGTAACGAAATTTTATTAAATGGGGAAAATATGACCAAGAAGTAGTTAGAGACTCAACCTCAAGTTCACCTTAGGGTTGGGTCAAAAGTGGTTGCCATAACCAGTTTTTGAATTTGTATAAATATTATAATTCAATGAGTTGTACTGGATTTTCGCTCCATAAGGTACATTTTGTGAAACATATTGTATCAAAATTACTTCTCCTATTGTTATTAATTAAGAAACCATTTCTTTGGATAAGGACACATTTACTTGAAGGAAATCATCGGTGCAAGTCAACACAATGGATTACTCTGCTATCTAATTCTTTGCATCGTGTCCTTTAGGATCTTTTTGATTATATGCAAATTATCTTGGTGCAATTTATAGGTTTCTTTCAATATATTTTCTTTAGCAAAAAACTTTGTACAATTTTTTTGTGTGTAGTTTCAAGTTTTTGTTTTCTGGAAAGTTATAGTATGCTAGCTCAATAGTTTCCAATATAATTAGTTATAAGGAATTAAATAATTAACTATTTCTCTTTCCATTGCTCAGATTAGTAAAATATTCTTTCAGTGTTAGATCTTTCTTTCCTAGAAAGTTTTCTTGTTAAAGAAAATATTTCCTATAGAATTATTTATTAGGATTAAATGAGTTACAATTATTTTTCCATTGTTGTAAAGACAATTAACTTTGAGAAGTTTTTCACTTCACTCTTAATAAATAACAATTGCACTTTTTTTGGCTTGATAATCCATATAAAAATCTAAAAAGAAAATACACAGTAAAGTCCATTGAAAGGCTATTGGGCCATAAATCTGAAGGATTATTCCACACCAAACAAGGGAGAGTCTAATTGGGCCTCTCCATTGGGTTTAATCCCTATTGTTGAAACCTAGGCATTCAAACCCATAAACACTAAGTTTTGGGCATAAGTTGTCTACTACTCAAATTACTTTCTAAACATGATTTTAACCAAAGTTGTATATGATATGGATTTTCTTTAGAAATGGAGTGGATGAGAATCCTCAGTTGAACATCTTAGAATGTTTTGATGCATATCATCGACTCATATTCTAGATGACAAGAGAAAGAAGTTGGATGCAAATAGACATGTTTGTATTATGTTGGGTTTGGATGCATAGCATGGGCTCATATTCTAGATAACAAGAGAAATAAGTTGGATGCAAAGAGCCATGCCATATATTGCTTTACCTATATTCTTTCCCTGAAGATGAGTAGAGAATCTACTTAAAACATCGAAAGTTCAATATCCACAACGTACTTCTAAATCTAAAAGAAAAAATGAATAATTATGGCAACTATGAAAGCTTAAAACAATCAATTATGATGGGTTACTTTGAAGAGTTGAAAGCCTAGATGTTATCTAATCTAGTAAAATTAGAATTATTTTCAAGAGAGATGTTGTCTTTGATGAGTGTAACTTAGGTGTTACTCTGTTGAACTCTCTCTCTGGCTCATTGATCAATGATCCACTGGAATTTTTGAAGGCTTCTAGATCGTTTGGTTACTACACTACAAGTTTTTTAACTAGACAATCGACTCATGTACCAAAATTGACATGTAGTTGACCTTCCAAAGCATAATTAACCACAAATTTTGAAATGTCGGATCATTCGACTAATGGTGATATTGTTGTAGGAACTCCCTCTACAAGGGACATTTATCTTCCGAGATGGTCAATTAAGATGATTAAAGTTGTTGGTGTTGATGCAGGAGATATAAATGTCTGAAGAAAAACTAAAGGTCAGAAACAATGTAGTAGTGTTGCTCTAATGGCATGTGTGCTAGAGGCATGTGATCCTAATACATATGTAGATGCACATGGTCTACCTGAATGGGAGAATGTTGTGGTTGACTAGTATCATTTCTAGACGAAGAATAAAACTTGGGATTTAGTTATGTCACTGCAAGAGAAGAATGTGGTGAAATTTACATGGGTTTACAATGCCAAATTCACATCTAAAGGTGTTTTTGAAAGGCATAAGTCTCACTTGGTAGAAAAGGGATTTTCTTAGAAAGAAGGTATCGACTACACTGAATCCTTTGTCCCTGTTGCAAAGATGAACTCTGTTCAATTGATTCTTTCACTTATTGCTTGTTTTGGTTGAGAGGTACATCAAATGGATGACAAGAGTGCTTTCTTACGTGGTGATCTCATTGAGGAGATTTATATGAAGGAACCCCTGGGATTTGAGAAGGATGGTAGTCTTGTATCTCAATTGAATAAATTCTTCTATGATTTCAAACAAGCCACCACAACAAGGTATGCAAACATTATTCGACTCTTTCTTAATCTTGGTTTTAAATGTTGTGAATCAAATCATAGTATGTATGTTTTACATGTAAATGGTGATACTTTTATTGTTGCATATACGTTGATGATTTAATCATTATTGGAAGTAGTGTTTCTTTAATCTTGGGATTGAAGAATCAATTAGTAGATACCTTTGAAATGACTGGCGTCGGTCTATTGCATTTCTTTATGGGCATCCAGATCTTACAAATGGATGATGATATCTTTTTTCTCAACCTAAATATGTATTGAATCTATTTCAGAGGTTCAAAATGGAAGATTATAAACCATGTGCTACACCTTACAAGTTAGAGAGTAAAGCTGACTAAGGAGTGGAATTCTCCAAAAGTCAATGCTACTCTTTATAGGAAGCTTGTTGGTAGCCTCATTTATCTAGCTCACATTCTACCTAATATTTTCTTTGGTATGAGTGTGTGCTCTAAATTCAAGTAGGATTCAACGGTGATGTAGCAGCATTCTGCCTCCAAAAGTTTACTTGTTGACTAGGCCTAGGTGGTGTTGAGTTTGCCAAGGGAGTTGGTTCCCTAATTTAATTTTTTGTTAAGTATATGTTTTATTCGAATTCTAGAAGGATTGGATTAGTTGAGTTGAGATTTTATTTAAAATGTACTAAATCTGCTCTTGATAAGAAGATCTTGAGAGTTGTGAGATTAAGATATATCTTAGAATGATTATAGAGATCTCTTGAGGATTTTGTGTACCTGAGAGATCCTAGGGATAGATTTTATATTTTAAGAAGTGTAATTAGGATCTGAAACTGATCTATAGTTCAGATACATTTTTTTATATGTGTAAGCCTAAGGGCATTAAAAGAGAGAGAGAGAGATAGGGGTTTGGACAGGAGAAGAGTGTGTGAGAAGGGAAAGTCTACTTGTTGGCACAGGGGCAGACCCGGGGTTCAACGCTACAACAGCGCACCAACAAAACCCTAACTATCGTCCCTTTCAGCAACACCTACAAAGTAGATGAAGTCTCACCCGAGGTAGAGGCAGGGGTGGTTGCAAGACTCAGGTGTCTGCAACCTTAGCTGGGACACGATCTGTGATTATATCTCTTACAGAGAACTTAGCATCGATCATTCGTCAATATTCAACCCTTATTATACTTCACAGATAGCACAGAGCATCGCAACATTTACTTAGATCTAAGGTAGTTCAACACTTAGCAACAGTAAAACAGATCAGATCCGGTAGATCGGCACTAAGCATCGTCATTCATGTCAGATCTAACATTCACACACCTCTAAGAAGAACAAAGAACATGTACATCTATCTAAATATATCAAAGCACTTAGCAAAAGAAGGGATAGACACATCAAGTCGAAGCACAAAGCATAACACACAGATTTACGTGGTTCACCCCCACCCTAGGGCTACATCCACCAACTCTTCTTCTTTATTAGTGTCTTCAATCAGTTACAACACAAAGCCACCAAAAACCTTCTTCGCATAGGATAGAAGATCTACGCAACTCACTAGATCCTTCTTCCTTGTGTTACAGCACAAAGCCTTCCACAGCTCCTTACAACGACTTGCACTTAACACTGCAAGTTCAACAGTATGCATAGAGCCTACTCAATCACATAGATCACTTGCACATAGCAATATTTACCATCACATAGATGTACTACTTCTTGCATCGCCTAGATTACTTATTTATACATACAAAATAGGCCTACACATGGGCAAAACCCATGGGCCGACATCCCATTCCCGTTACATTATCCCAAAAAAACCCAAAAGTGGGTCGAGATTCCGCAATCTCCGCTTCGTCTGACACTCCATCTTCGACATGCTTTCAAAGTCCCAAAAATGGTCAATCATGACCAAGTATCTCCCAAAACTTGGTCAAGGGCCAACACTACCCAAGAAGCCAAACATATTGTAAATCAGGTCAGGATAGGTAAAGAGGCCTTATGCAAGTTTATGTATAGAATTTGAATTAATACAAGACAATTAATTTGGCATTCTCCTGTGTACTTGGTTTGATGTCATAATTTCGTGGACATTGTGATAATTGATTGAGTTTATGATCATCAACAGAGTGATAGATTCTCTGTCAGGTTGAGAGGAACCCTTTTGAGTTTTTTCGTGCAGGATCTTAGGATAAATAATAGTAGAACTCTCACATCAGAGTGAAACCATGGAACAATTGGAATTTGTATTAAGTTAATACATTCATAGACCGAGGAATATCTCAAGTTGAATTGTGATACAGTACGTCAGAGTTTCAGGTCATAACAGAGTTCAAATTCCTTTAAGATCAAAGATTGAATCTCTTTAGAAGCATGAGGAACAATAGTCATTAGATCAAGTCGTGACCATTGGCCTATTTTGAATTCCATGGAGAATGATGTGTTCGACAAAGGTAATGATCCATCATTGATCATTGAAAGGATCAACGATGATCCAAGTATCAAAATAGCATGGAGAGATCATGATCGTTTATCTACCGAGAGATTAAATCGGAGCTGCAAATCGAAATCCACAACGAAGTTTTGAATATTCAAAGGTCGAAGATAAATCAAACTGTCCATCCAAAGAATTTTTCAATGGTCGAAGTCAGATCTCTCTATAAAAAGGGTGTGAGGGTTATCATAAAGTAACCCCTCGAAAGTGGTAAATGTTAACCAACTTTATACATGTGTTAAAAGGAGGATGCACTTCGAGCCTTTGTGTGGGTTTAGAAACCATTACTTGACCCCCCCATATGTGTTATAAGTTAAAAAACATCATCGATAAGTAGTAAAATAATGTCAGTTTAGACCAAGGTTATGACCCTTGGTCCCTTGATTAAAGAAATGAGTACCATTACCATTCATTGCCCGTGGACTTAATGCTTGGTTGTGTGGTGGTTATAAAGAAGTTTAGCACCGATTGGGTTCAAGAGCACTTATAGTAAGCACTTCTATTCTTATTTAGAAATTATTGGACTATGCATAGAAAGGGGAACCCATAACCTAATTGATCAATGATTTCAGTACCAGAAAGAAGAAATTTGGGTAGCAAGGGCGTTGGAGGTGCAAGCATAATATTTCAGAACTCTGAAAAAGTGGGAAAGTGGTCATCATTTTGCTCCAATTCCAAGAAAGGGACTCTGAGGAGTTTAATCCCAGATTGAATGGATTAAATGTGAGCTCTAATGAATTTATGATTACAATTTTTTATATTATAGAGAGAGACAATGAAATTCTTTGTGATAAAACATCTTGGGTATTGATTGAATGTGTTAGCCAAAGAGTTGTAGGAAGAGCAAGTACATAGTGTTGCAATTGTCATAGATTTTTGTACAGAGACTTTGTTACCTAGAAATTGGCCTATTGAGGTCATCAATTTGTGGGATCATAGCGCAATTGTGCTCATTGGAAGTCTTGACAGGTTCATTCCTACTCGTTCCAATAATCATAGAAGACAATCCCGACCAGATATTCATAAATTGCAGGTTTGGATATGACAAGGACAAATGATACAAAGACAAAAAGAGCAAAGATCCTTCAAGGAATGAATATTTGAGTTTGGAAGTAGAGAACAAAGGATCTTATGTAGAGGAAGGCTAGGAGGTAGCAACGGGAGGGAGATAGGATATGATAGCAACCATTACAGCTATTGAAGTTGTGATAGAGGAAGAGGGAGCAAGCAAAGCTCTCAAGTGAGGAAGCTTGTGGCAAAAAGAACCTTGCAACAAGGGATGTTTTAAACACTTACAACTGAGTATTGGAAGTAAGGAGAACAATAGAAGTTATCATAAGAATGTGACCAGGTGCAGAAGCTAGAGAGGAGCAGAGGAGTGCTCATAAGGTTCTAGAAGAGAGAACCATAACGATATCAGGAGGTCAAGCTCAAGAGGAAGGCTTGATAGAGTATTGCGTAGCAAGTATTGAGGCTTGTTACATAGGAGAGGCTTGATCAAACTCACAGTGAACAAGAGAAGTTCACAAGGAAAGAGATGGAGATGATTATTGATAGTCATGAAAAAGGTTTAGGAATAAGCCACAACCAAAGGAAGAAAAATGCTAAAGAGGTTAGCATAAAGAGAATAACCGATGAAGAATTTGAGAGAGAAATGGCTAAAATAAGAGTACATCTTAGTGTACTAATGGAGTTGCTACAGAGATATGAAGAAGACCAGAGATATAGTTGGATATTGAAGAAGAAGAAGGTGAAATGGCATAGATTGCAAGTGAAGTTGAAGCAGAGGTTGTGCGCTAGATTGAAGAAAGAACTCAGAGTAGTTGTGTATGGAATGGGAGTTCACTATTGTGAACTAGAGCAAGGATCAGTCCTTAGAGAATGTGGAGATAAGGATGTTGATGAGCGATTAGATGAGAGTCCCATGAACTATTGGACAAGTTCAGATCAACATAAGGATTTGATCACAAAGGCCTCAAATGGGGCTAGAGAGTCTTATATTTTAAAATCTGATAATTTGTGTATGGTTGCAGGTTTTACAAATGATGGACAGTCATTTGAAGTTGTCTTAAAGGTCAGTGAAGGAGGACATAACTCATATTTTTTTCTAAGAGGAGATGAGGCAACATTGTCTCATAAAGGTAATCAGAGTGTTGGGTATGTGTTATATTCTTTGCACGTGTGTGTGTGGGCATGTTAGATTCGACAACTGCGTCTAATGATCCCTCTAGTAGTGCCCTTTGTGTCGTGTGCGTCAGGCGCTTCCTAAGGGGGGTCCTAGGGGGGGGAAGGTATGGCCCTCCCTGGTTACGTGTAGCATTTAGCACCGAGCGGTAGCCCGTGGCCTATGGGGTTGGGGGAAGTGCCCAAAATTTTCTTTTGGGTGGTTTTTGCTAGTTTTAGCGAATTTTCCTATTTTTACCAATTTTCTAAATTAATCCCAGATTAAGGGATTAGGGTTTTGGTATCTACGGAATACCTAAAAACATTGTATATATTGTATGGTGAATGGTGAAATTCAATATAATGAATATAAGAGAGGTTTTCCCCAGTTGAGGGTTTCCGATATAAATCTTTGTGTACTATGTGTATGAGCCATTGATTAAATTTTGTTTTGCTTAAGAATCGATATGCATTGCTTTAATTCACAGGTTTAAAACTTACATGTGGTATCAGAGCTCGTTTTTTGCTTCAGAGGGATGCCTTTGTTGTTGAGGGTTTGGCTCGGTCTTGATAGATCAAGTTTATCTTGGGTCTGTGATAAACTTGGGTTTAGTGGGAGCTTTTGCAGTGGTTATTCGAGTGTATAAAGAGGAATGGTGAGCTCTTCTAGAATCGAGATAGAGAAGTTCAACTATTCAAGCACCTACCTATTCATTTATTTATATTACTCATTATTACTTTTTTGGGATCATTATCAATACTTATATTCCATTTTCCCAACTACACTCATTTTCCAATCCTTCCAACTTGCAAATTGTATATTATCAATACTTATATTCCATTTTCCCAACTACACTCATTTTCCAATCCTTCCAACTTGCAAATTGTATATTATCAATACTTATATTCCATTTTCCCAACTATACTCATTTTCCAATCCTTCCAACTTGCAAATTGTATCACTAAGTCGTGCAAATTGATATACATTTCATATCTCTGTAATGTATAAGGATTCTCCTAAAAAATCAAGAGAATTTGTGAAGAAAAAGGAATCCATATCTGTGATGTGCGTAGAGGAAGGAAAATCACAAGACAAGATTAGTGGAGATGCTTACAACATGCAAATTGTATCACTAAGTCATGCAAATTGATATACATTTCATATCTCTATATTGTATATGGATTCTCCTAAAAGGTCAAAATTCTTTGTGAAGAAAAAGGCATCCATAGCTATAATGTGAACATATAAAGGAAAATCACAAGATTAGTGGATAAATCTTAGCATCTTCTGCCTTTGTAGAAACTAGTTGAGAATCTATGTGTCTATATCTCCCAAAAATAATAACAAGAATTGTAGTTTGCAACTTCAAACAACATGTGTTAATTGCTTATGTTATGCATGAGCTTTGGTTCTCGTATTGCTTAGAATTGAGTCATGACTCCATCTAAGAGAAAAATGGGTTTGTCAATTATTGTTTTCTCCTTTCAATGTTTTGATTCAACTTGAGGAAAAAAATATCCATTACAATTTAGTTTAGAAAACAAATCTTAAAATTATTAAAATTGAACTCAACTCTAACACTAACCAAAACCTATAAACTTATTGCACCCACTTACTTTAAATTTTTTTAAATTTTAAATAACATGTGTTATAAAAACCTCTAACCTCTATTGCGCAAAATTATTTTTAAGTATCGAGATGATTTGCCAACCCATAAAGAGACTTACCAATGCTTACACAAAACCAATAAAGGGAAAAAATTCTCGAGTGTATATCATGTTAAGTACACAAAATTGAATCATATATATTATTAACTTTGCCTATAATTAAATACAAAGGATCGAGACAAGCCATTTTCATTATAAGGCATTGTCTAAACATTTGATCTTTTGAATTTTTTCATTGGAATCCAGAGAATTTTGTTGTTTAAATTGCATTTTTGAATGCATAAATGGATTCAACACCCTCAAAAACCCTATGGGCACTCGAATTGTACATACTCAATCACTCAAATTTGGAATTCCAACAATTTTCAACCTAATTTCACCTAAAATTGATTGGAAAATATGTCCGTAAAAATGCCAAAAAATCGAATGTTTAGACTACAAACATTATAATTTGTCACTAATTTGAAAATCCAATTTCATATTGAATGTTTAGACTACAAACATGATAAATTATCACTAATTTGAAAATCCATTTTCATATGGAATGTTTAGACTACAAACATTATAAAGTGTCACTAATTTGAAGATCCATTTTCATTAATTTTGTTTACGTAAATGCAAGAGGTTACTGCATTACAACATACTCATTTTTGAGCTTTATTCATGTCATTATAGGAATTGAACCCTAGTGGGGAGAATAACAATCATTCCTCACAACCATCCAAGCTACACCCAATTGACTTATAATCTTCATTATTATTACTCCAATACTTCCTCCTATAAATAACCCATTATTAGTCCATGTCGTAGGCATAGAGGGACTATAGCAATCGATAATTCGTTGACTACATATTAGTTTGTCCTTTGACCAGAAATATTGGCATAATACCTACTCTTTGAGCTAGGGAATTAAAAGCATATATTTTTATATAATAAAAAGCAACATATATGTACTGATCTGATTGGATAAGAGATTGGAGGTCTTATTGATGGCTTCACTATTCCCAATGTTTTATATGGCAACATATCCAAACTTTTTCTCGTATACAGTCTTTTTGAATAATACATTTTTCCTATGTATTGCTTGAAGGTGGATTAATGCTAGCATTAGTTCGAATGTTTGTGTTAGCATTTTCTGCTAGCTTAATATATACGTAAGTTTTTATTTGTACTAATCATATTGAAATGTTTTGATATCGAAGCTTTATAGTGATTGAGAATTCCACTATTTATAACGTCCTTGCTGCATATATTTGTATTGAAATGTATTGACACTTATTTCGAGACGCCTCAATAGGCCTGACAGCTTAAATGTTTACATGATGCGAGGTCCTCCAAGAGGCCTAACAGCTTAAATGTTTGCATACCGCGAGGTCCTTAGACAGCCTGACAAGCTTAAATGTTTATCTAAATACGCTTATCGGAGTACATTTTTCCTCGAAAATTTCCATACAATGTTACAGTGAATTTGTACACTGTTGTTGTCCACCGCCAGTTGAATAGCCATTGTATGTTTCATCCTTCTTCTACCTTTGCAATGCAATTTTGTCATCGTTGAAGCTACATACATTGTTTACTAGTTCGGTGAGTGCTTCTTCTTCGTTGGTTCGTTGGTTGATGGTTGTTGTTGTTTAGTTCTCGATTCGACCTGCGCTTCTGCATGTTGTTGTTTAGGAGTAAGTTTCCATGCCATAGTTTCATTTTCTATTCCTTATTTGTTGTTCAGTGTTTGCAGTTTGGAAGTAAGAATGTTTGCTTATTTGTAGTGGCATGGTCGTCGTATGTTTATGGTTCCTTCTGTGCTTCGGCTGCAGTTTCATAATCGTTGGAGATACATATGTTGTTTACTAGCTCGGTGGTTCTTGCTGGTTCGTTGGTTCGTGGGTTGCTGGTTCTGTTTGTTTGGCTCTGGTTTATGCTTTCGGGCCTTGGGGGGTGCAGTTCGGTGTGTTCGTGCTTTCTCGTTGGTTTGGTGCTTGCTGTTGTTTTCTTTTGTTTGATTCGGCCTTGCAGGGTTGGGGTCCAGTGCCTGTGGTCGGAGTTTTTTTTTTTTTTGGATTGTTATTGTTTTTGGGGCACTTTGCAATGTTCAACCCCTGCACCCAGGAGTCGACATGAAATTGTGTTATTTTCCCTGTCTACCGAGGTCAGTATCTGTTCTGTTGTGAGATTTGTTGGTGCTTCAGTGGTGGCATGAAAGAAAATAGTTGTTTGCAAAATTGTTGGAGGATTACATGTGAAATTGCAATATGCGTTGTTTTTTTGTTAGAATAAAGAATATGCAGGGTACATTTATAAACCATGTATGGTCAGATGTTCCCATATGACATTACATGTTCTTTCTCCTCTACACAAACTGGTGTGCACACGATACAACTTGTGTTGTACTTGAGCTATGATATGTACAACAAAGATTCTGCAAGATTATATTTTGATGTCTAGAAGCATGTCTGGGTAGTTTGCCACAGAAAACCAAAAACTTGTATCGTGGGCACAACAGTCTGTGTAGAGGATAAAGAACATGTATTTCCATCGGTGGAAGCATGTCTGGATAATTTTCCATGGAAAACCAGAAATCGTTTAGCTACGGCCATGCAATTTCGTAATATTTTGTGGCTTGTAATATATTTTGGGAAGGGCAAAAAAAATTACACGTTTACAGTGATGGATGGAGAAGCACAAAGGTTCATGTTTCTGCCTATCTTCTAGACTGTTCGTTGAGTCTCTTTTGGTATATGTACATATTGCTTGTTCTCTGGTGCATACTAGCTTCCAATCATGTTCGTTGTATTTTGTGTGTTTCCACATTCAAACAAACAAAATAGTTGGAGAAAACGACGGAGTCTTGACTGCATCGGTTGAAGAAGATATAGAAAGGTGGATGTTTGTACTGTTATATCATATTGTGTTGTTTTGTATTTCATTTATTGTCTGTATATGTGTTCACTTAGTTTATTATATGTACATGTTGCGTGCCTTCCTACATGGTAACTTATGTTCATTACATGCCTTCCTGCATACTAACATGCTTCATGTTCGTTGTGTTTTCACTGCATTGCTACATTTAAACAAACAGAGTGGTTGGAGATGACGATGAGCTCTTTCACGGATAAATAACCCTGTTTCTCTTTCTTTTACATGTTTGTCTTCATTATAAGTTATCTTCAATACATGTCTTCCTGCGTACTAACCTACTTCGTGTCCATTGTGTTTTCGATGCATTTAAACAAACAGAATGGTTAGAGAGGGCGATGGACTCTTTGGCGAGTAAATAGACCTGTTTCTCTTTCTTTTAGATGTCTGTCTTTATACTAACTTGCCTTCATGTCCATTGCATAATCGACATTGATGCCTTGGAAAAAACAGGTTGCTTGGACACGAAGATGAATTGTTGTGTGCAACAACAGAGGGTTTTGTGGTACAATCTTGTAAAAGGTATACCAACCGTGTTGGTAAATTAAATATACAAACCAGGTGGGGGCATATAATATTATACTTGAAAACGATGGCTTCGCAACAATGGGCCTTTCTGCCCTCCCTATTTCTATTTTTTTCATTTTCTATTATCCCTTTTGTTTTCTAATTCATCTGCTTAGTGTTCTTTCCGAAAATGCCTTGCTGCGTCAGTTGGCAGACTAACGATTTCACACCTATGGTCGCGCTTCTACCTTACTCCATAGTTATCCACTTTGTCGATTGTGGGTGTCAGGCTGGCAGGTTCAAGATTGTTTCCCTGTCTTCTGGGGTTCCGCGATTTACATATTGGTCGTGGTGCCCCACCCTCACCCCTTGTTTACTGTTAAACATTTTTCCAGTTAAAAAAATTAGATGCATACAATTTTACAGTTATTTAGTCCTTCTAATGGACTGTATACAACACATATGCTTGTTTAGTCCTAATGTTCATCTGCACTTGCTTGCATCAGAAAAAAGTTGGACTAGTGACATGGTCATGAGCAGTCAGTCATCCCAAACATTGACAGACCGACAAGGCCAAAGGTAAAGATGCATACGCTCTACTCTTACTATGTTTACCAAACAAATATCCTCAGCTATATATTCATCTATGGCATGGTGAATATGTTGATGTCATCTGCAATACATGGTTTGCAGTTCACAAGAAGTGTCAACAAGTACAAGCGAGACGCCAAATGTGCCACATGTTCCACAGACTAAGAGGTGTGGTTGCAACACTCTGCCTCCATAGTTCATCGAAGCTATGCGTGTACTTATAGATTTATGCCAGTGAAATAAGAATACAAATATATATATGCGCAGTACCATTCACTTTAGTTTTCCTGTTCAAAAAATGTCACCGGGTCTAGAGTTGTAGCATCTAAATTATTATCAATAGAGGGCTTGAACAACCGCCGAATTGGACAAGTGTTCGTCGAGGACATAATGATCATCTATAGAACCTACTTGGACAAGGCAAACAAAAGTAGATCCATTATGCGTGCTGACATGACAGACAAGGAGGCCATGATGACAGTGACACTGACTATTCCTCCTCAACTTGTCCAGAAACATGCAGAAAAAATATTGTCGGGTAATGGGATATCCATTACAAATTTTAATATATTACCCAAAACAGTATATGACCGTGGTGATTGTGATCGAATTATTTCACTTAATGAAACAAGTATTGTGGAAAAAATTTCCGATGTTTGTTCAGAATATCGTTTCGTCCCGAACTCGACTATCAGCCAGCTTGCACAGAGCACTGACATTTACCCAATCAAAACGATTGGCGCAACTGTCACACTGGCGAGAAAACTTGGCTTGCAACACATTCTCCATATAAAGGATGGAGAGTCAGACAATGACAAGGCAATGGTACCAGTTTTTGTATTTAGTTTTGTCCTTTATTTTCACATGTGCATGTATCTCGGGTAAGTTACTCAAATATTGTAGTGTTCCATGTTGCAGCTGCAATTGTTCGATACGCATTCAAATTTGTTTTCGTCAATGGAGCAACAATTTCATAAAGGGCATATTCCACTTATGCTCTTCAAAAATATAACAAAGAAAAGGGATGTTAGAGAAAGGATCTTTCAGACAACCCAGGAAACCTTTGTAACAGAGTTGCGAGCAGATATAGTAGAGGATCTGAAGAAAATAGCTTGCTCTACAATTGTTGTTCGTATACATCCACAAAATCATCCTCACTTTGCTTGTAGAAATAGCCTTGAACAAATTTGTGCGGCCTGTTTTATTTATTTTATTTTTTTTTAAGGGGAGGAGGGGGTCTAGATGTGTATTATATTGTTCAATATATTAATTCATATGCTCGCATTGCCAGGTTGAAGGTGGTTTAGTTGCAGCCAATGTGTACTCGACCCCCTTTAAACCTGTATGGGCAAAATGCAACTATCCTGCTTCAGCCTCCGATTTGATAAGTGATGATACGATTGATTGTCTGCGATGCGGTGAAAAATGTCCATATATATATGGACATTGTGTCAATGTTGTCGCCCGAACCGTGGACAACACAACCATGCATTGTACGCTTAGGCAACCTCTATTGAAAAATGTGCTTCCTAAGTTGGCAGAGTTGTCATATGAAACGTATCTACAGAAAAAGGCAAGCAATGTCTACATGTTGCGGGACCTTCGGATACACAACAAATTCACCTTAAATGAGGACAATGCAATTTTTCATATCGGCTGAAGAAGGGAAAAAAATATATATGAAACATTTTCAAGAAACGAAAATGCCTCATGTGTCTCTGTAATATTTCTTCAACATCCAGATGAATGTTCGTCGGACATTGTTTGGTCTAAAAAATGGGAAGCATGGCATTGAACCCCATATATCCCATGGCCCCGATTATTTTATACTGGGAACATATACCAGATGCAAGAGAAAAATGAATGTGGTGACGTCTTTTCTTTGTATATGAAATTCTTTGGTGTAAAGGTGGATGTGTCCTGCTCTATGGAACCTTATGGGAACTTGCTTGCGGCCTGTTTGAAGTTTAGTTGGTTCTTGGTTGTGTGCTTTGTTTGTCAATTTGTATATTGCAGAACTCCGACTGTTGTTTGGAGGACACGAAACAATAGAATTGAATTTTTTAGCCAACTAGCCCACAAATCCGCTTGATCATTTATATGGTGTTGTGACACAAATGTAGTATGTGGCTTGTTTTGGATGTTTTCCTTGATCGATGAATTTCGTAAAATTAATCTCCTGGAATAATTTGAAATCAACGAATATATACTGTACGAAGTGCAATTGTGCTATCATATCAAAAAGAGGCCCTTAAAATTCAAATTGGTCGTTGCTTTAGCATTTTTGCTTGATCCATGAACTTGGTAAAATTAATCTCTTGGAATAATTTGAAATCAACGAATATATACTGTGCCAAGTGAAATTGTGCTATGATATCAACAAGAGGCCCTTAAAATTCAAATTGGTCCTTGTTATGCTTGCGGTGATAGAATTTAAAAAAAAAAACTTTTGTTTCCTTCCTTTTTTTAAAAATAAGCGATTTAACATCCTTTGATAATTTTATGTAATTCAATTGTACACTATCAATACTTAATATTAATAATTTGGTATTTGAAAACAATGTTAGATAGGATGACCATCCGTAAACAATCGCAATGTTGAGCCCGCCAGTCCTTGAGTCCTGTAAATTTGTATATTGCGGAACTCCGAGTGTTGTTTAGAGGACACAGGACAATAGAAGTGCAATGTTGAGCCAGAGAGTCTGGAAGTCCGCCTATCAATTTGTATATCGCAGAAGTCTGGGTGCTATTTGTAGGACATGAAACAATAGAGGCTCAATTTTGAGCCCGCCAAGCCGAGAAACCACGATCCAAAAAGTGCCTAAGTATGGAATGAAGGATCTGTCCATGCTCTATAAAATCTCATGTCCATATAAAGTACATGTTTACTATGTATTGCTCATTTATCGGAAAATTTCTAGGTGCGAAAGTTGGCCCTGGAGTCCATCTATAAATTTGTATATCGCAGAACTCCAAGTGCTATTTGGAAAACACGAAACAATAGAAGTGCAATGTTGAGCCATGTAGCCCGCAGGTCCACTTGTCAATTTGTATATCGCGGAATTGTGGGTGCTATGTGGGGCATGAAACAATAGAGGCCCAATTTTCATCCCCCCAGCCCGAGAACCAGCGATCCAAAAAATGGCCACAACACAAATATAGTGAAGTGAAATTGTGTTATCATATCAACAAGAGGCCCTTAAAATTCAAATTGGTCGTTATCTCCTGGAATAATTTGAAATCAACGAATATATACTGTGTGAAGTGCAATTGTGCTATGATATCAACAAGAGGCCCTTAAAATTCAAATTGGTCCATGTTATGCTTGCGATGATAGAATTTTAAAAAACTTTATTTTGTTTCCTTCCTTTTAAAAAAAAAGGCGATTTAACATCCTTTGATAATTTTATGTAATTCAATTGTACAATATAAATACTTAATATTAAAAATTTAGTATTTGCAAATAATGTTTTTAGATAATGTTAGATAGGATGACCATCCATAAACAATCGATGTTGAGCCCGCCAGTCCTGTGAATTTGTATATCGCAGAACTTCGAGTGTTGTTTGGAGGAAACGGGACAATAGAAGTGCAATGTTGAGCCAGAGAGCCCGCAAGTCCGCCTGTCAATTTGTATATCACGGAAGTCTGGGTGCTATTTGTAGGACACAAAACAGTAGAGGCTCAATTTTGAGCCCGCCGGGCCAAGAAACCGCGATCCAAAAAGTGCCTAAGTATGGAATGAAGGATCCGTCCATGCTCTATAAAATCTCATGTCCATATAAAGTACATGTTTACTATGTATTGCTCGTTTGTCAGAAAATTTCTGGGTGCGGAAGTTGGCCCTGGAGTCCATCTGTAAATTTGTATATCGTGGAAATCCGAGTGTTGTTTGGAGAACACAGAACAATAGAAGTGCAATGTTGAGCCAGGCAGCCCATAGTCCGCTTGTCAATTTGTATATCACAGAATTGTGGATGCTATTTGTGGGGCACGGAACAATAGAGGCCCAATTTCCAGCCCCCCAGCCCGAGAACTCGTGATAAAAAAAGTGGCTGAGTATGAAATGTGGGATCCGTACATGATCTATACAAATTTCATGTCCATACTTTATAAGAGTACAAACTTAAAATTCAAATAGCTCGCAAGTCCGCTTGTCAATTTGTATATCGCGGAAATGTGAGTGTTGTTTGTAGGACATGGAACAACAGAGGCCCAATTTTGAACCCACCATGACGAGAACCCGCGATCCAAAGAGTGCCTAAGTATGGAATGAGGGATCCGTACATGCTCTATAAAATCTCATGTCCATAGTTTTTAGAAGTACATATTTAGTATGTATTGTTTGTTTTCTCTGAATGTTGTTTAGAAGACACAAAACAATAGAACTGCAATGTTGAACGACCCAGTCCGCAAGTTCGTCTGTCAATTTGTATATCGCGAGACTCTGGGTGCTATTTGTAGGATACGGCCCAATAGAGGCCCTGTTTTGAGCCCGCCAGACTGAGAATCCGCGATTGAAAAAGTGGCCAAGTATGGAATGCGAGATACATGCAAGCTCTATAAAAACCTGATGTGCATACCTTATAAGAGTACATACTTAGTATGTATTACTCATTTTTCGGAAAACTTCTAGCTGCGGAAGTTAGAGGATTCACGACTTCATATTTCAATTACTTTTATATCACCAGGCCGACCGACCGCTTCTCCGTTTGATATTGTAAAAAAGGAATATAAACTGGCCCAAGTCCAATTGTGCTAATACATCGACAACATGCTATTAAAATTCAAATAGTCCGCAAGTCCGCTTGTCAATTTGTATATCGCGAAACTCTGGGTGCTATTTGTAGGGCACATAACAACAAAGGCCCAATTTTGAGCCCGCTAGCCTGAGAACTCGCGATCCAAAAAGTGGCTAATTAGGTTTAGATTTCCACCCATTTTTATATCAGCAGCTCGACCGACCTCTTGCCCGTTTCATATTATACAAAATTTTTGGAATGCAAGTTTCCAAATACGCGGGTTTTTCTTTGAAATAAGATATTTCACATCCTTTTATAATTTTATGTAATCAAATTGTACAATATGAATATTTAATATTAATACTTTAGTATTGAAAATAATATTTTTAGGTAGTGTTAGATAGTTGATAGGGATCAACATCCGTAAACAATCGCAAGGTTGAGCCTACCAACCCTGGAGTCCATCTCTGAATTTGTGTTTGAACAATAGGGAAAAATAGAAATGCAATGTTGACGGATCCAGGCGGCAAGTCCGCCTGTCAATTTGTATATCGCAAAACTCTTCAATGTTATTTGTAAGTCACAGAACAATAGAAGCCCAGTTTTGAGCCCGCCAGCTCGAGAACCCGCAATCCAAAGATTGGCTTAAGTGTGGAATGCGAGAACAATACATGCTCTATAAAATCTCGTGTCTGTACTTTCTAAAAGTAGATTTTATGTATTCCTAGTTTTTTTCGGAAAATTTATTGGTAAGGAAGTTAGCGAATTCACGTATTCAGATTTCACTTACTTTTATATCACCAACCCTAGCGACCGACGACTTCCCTGTTTCATATTGTACAAATGTCCTTGTCTAATTAAATTTTACAATATCAATATTTAATATTAATAATTTAGTATTCAAAATAATGTTTTTAGATAATGTTAAATACTTGATAGGGATTAGAATCTGTAAACAATGGCACTCTCGAGGCTGCCAGCCCTAGAGTTCGTCTGTCAATTTGTATATCATGGAACTCCGAGTACTGTTTGTATGACACGAAACAAAAAGAGTGCAATGTTGACCGAGCTAGCCCGCAGGTCCGCTGGCCAATTTGTATATCGCGGAATTTTGGATGTTATTTGTAGACCACGGAACAATGGATGCCCAATTTAAAGCCCGCCAGTCTGAGAACCCGCGATCCAAAAAGTGTCCAAGTATGGAATGAGGGATTCGTACATGCTCTATAACATCTCATGTTCATATTTTATAGTACATATTCAATCGTGGATTCCTGCATAGGCAGGTTTAACATTGCGTTTCCATTGTTCTGCCACGTGCAACTAGCACCCGGACTTCCTCAATTTACAAATTAGCAAACAAACCCCCCTTCATCTCATATGCTTTCACTTTCTATTTACTTGGTCCTTTTTCCCAATGTCTCATGCTTATATATACAGAACCTGAAGTTCAGCGATAAACAAATTGCCCTCTTGCCATTGCGTTTCCATTGTTCCCCTACGCAAAAACAACAACTGAAATTCCGCGACATATAAATTGATGGTCGATATCTGCCACTGAGATGCAATATGTCCATTGACCCTTCACGTCTCCTGGGTATATCTTCTGCCCTTTTCTTTTGTAACCCGCTTGACCACTTTCCATACTTATGTATTTCTTGGAATCGGTTTTGTCGGTTGGTGGGTGCGCGAAATGTACAATGCTTCGTCACAATTCGCCATCACCGTTGTCTTCGTACTTGTTTCCAGATATGCAGTAATTAAGCTTTAATGCTAGTAGCGCATCCTGCATGGATCGTTAAGATTGTCATTAATGTTCGGAAATCCGGAGAAGATTTGTCATTACTATGAATTAAACTAAGATTTGCGCAGAAGTATGTTATCCTTTCCAAGTATTCATTTTAAACATGATGCAATCTGTTTTTGTGCGCCAACGGGTTGGCGCCTTTAAGAAATTTCTAATTCTTAATCTCTCTTCGTCGTCACCACGAGCTTTGCACTTTTTTCTAATTATGCAATTAGTGAGTTGTAATGGTGACAACTCATTCCACACGAACCTTGGAGATTGTCATTGATCAGCGAAAGGCTCGAGGAGATATTCCATTGATACACATTAAACCATAATTTGTGGAGGCTTATATTATCCCTCCCCGATTTTTATTTCAAACATTGTCTCGAGCAAACGGAAATTGTCGTTAGCTTGTGGCAGTAGTTCTGTCCAGATACAGTAAACACATTCGGGCATAATGGCCAGAGGTTCCACTATTCCAAGGCATATTCTTACTGCTCGTCTCCCTCCGCCCAGGAGCAAAAAAGGAGATGGTCTCTTGGTACATCGAGAGATATATTTCAAGCCAAAGAATTCCAAGGTAACCCTGCCTGCTCAGAGAACCTACCCACTTGCATTCATGGTTGCCGCATAGGTTGATGTCATGGATTCCGAGCCGGAAGAAGATGATTCGACAGCCGATGATACGATGATGGATGATGGAAATGCAAAGACTCTTCCCACTCCTATGCCCAAATTGAAATCAACCATAACAGGCAAAACTTCTCGGCTCAGTGATGGCGGTCCTGACAACACCAAAAGGAGTTTCAGAAAAGAAACCGATGTTGAACGCAATAGCCGCTTTGCAGCGCGAAAGTAGGAATTCCAGAGTTCCAAATTAGTCCGTTATGGGCGCAAGAGTTTTATTGTAAAGAAATGATATGTTGATGCTCCCACAGATATATTTCGAGTAAAAAAATATTCTCTTGTGGGACTACTGTCCTCTTCTCTAGATATATAATTAACATCTTCGGGAATGAAGTCCAGAACTCTCATTGCTGGAAGGCATTTTTCTACTAGTCATCTCCTTCCACCCAGAATGGACTAATTTGGGCCTCTGAAATTACATGTGCAACCTGTGTCCCTGAATCTTTTTCAACTATGCAAAGGCAGTTTCAGTTAAGGGCTATTCCATTTTCCCTGTAACGTTTATGTCTTCTTCCTCACGGGAAGCTTCTGAAAACTATCAATTTCACCACAGGATGATTCAACAAGGAGAAAAATGCAAGGATGTTGCATACTGTGGATCCCGTGCCTGTGTTTGTGGCAGATATGTTCAATGTTTTGGCTCGAAGAACTGGGTCCAATTTTTAAGGATAGATGTACAATACTCGGGTTTTTCTTATTTTTTTAAATGGATTTGCTATTAAAAAAAATTGCCTTGGAGTCTTCGTTGCTGCTTCTTTTCTGGATTTAACGTTTGTTCTCATTAGCAGGTTCGGTGTTGTCGTAGTTCTTGGATATTGTGTTTACTTAGGTTATTTTTTCTAAGATGGAACATGTAACAATTATATGACAATGTACTCTCTCAATCCACCAGTGTTTTATGCAAACAAAAAATGGATTACACACAGTTTCAAACCAATGTTCTGTTGGTTTTGGAGCCTGATTATCTTCCTGATTCAGAGGTCCTTGCTTTCAGCCGTGTTTATACCCCATGAAGCATTTACACCCCAGAAGTATGTACACTCTTCCATGCGGGGGAGTGCAGAGGGGGGGTACCCCCTCTGCGGGGTCCAAAAATTGCCTTATAAAAGTATATTGTAATTTCATTGTAAATCTAGACCATTCATTATAAGGTCGCAGATCTAATGATAGAGATTATGTTAGGGTTTTTTGCCCTAGAAGGCAACCCTCTTTTATGAGGGAAATGTATTGCGGCTATGGTTGATGGTGAATATTGTATTCTGAGATAGGAGACTGTGAGAGGAAGAAGAGGAAGTTACAGCGGGTTTTGTTGTAGGTTGTATCTCTTCATTTGCTGGATAATAAT
The DNA here is from genome assembly GCA_009831015.1 of Picea engelmannii. Classification (NCBI taxonomy): domain Eukaryota; kingdom Viridiplantae; phylum Streptophyta; class Pinopsida; order Pinales; family Pinaceae; genus Picea; species Picea engelmannii. Next base: position 78,657 of record ML830795.1, on the reverse strand, counting down.
AAAGGAAGGATTGTTATTGGATAAATCCGTAAGTGCGGACACAAACCGATCTCCCTAGATCCACCTGGATCTAGAACAAAACAAGACAGAATAATACTCTTTCCCTAGATTTTTAACTATTGAATGAACTAGGAGGCAAGAATCATGAACATACCGTATGATCGCTTCCTTGGGTCTTTGTTATTCCAGCTTCGCTCCAATGCTCTTGCGCAGTCCCGACCAGGACAGCTCAAACCAATCGAAGTGAAAACAACTTAATATATTCAACAGTTAATCTATGTATATGATCAAGGAGTTATACAATAAAGAAAACATATCTTTATGGGAAAGGGACATATTATTGTATTATATTGATTGAAAGCAAAGAATACAACCTGAGACTTGATGTTGCAAACCTCCTTTCGATGACCCTTGGCTCTGACACACACACTTGCTCACTTGCATGAAGAAGATCAACCACCTTTGATGAACTTGTTGGAGTCCTCTAGTTGTTGTAGCATCAGTCCTTCACACAATCTTTCACTAATTCTCCAATATCTTCTTAACCTTGTTTGCTTCTAACCTTTTCCATGAGAATCCCCTCAATATATAAGAGAGAATGAATTAGTTACTTGGATATGAATGATTCCAAAATATCAGGAAAGCCAGTACTTAGATAACCATTCGAATGTCATCTCATCCTTCTAGAAGATTCCCTTCTAGAAGGTTCGAGAATTCATCTTTTTCCCTTCTTTAGAAAGTGTTCGCACCCTAGTAGTTAGACACAGTGCGAACTTCTCATACCTTGGCTTAAAGCAGCCTGCGAGAATCATGCATTCTCGCAGGCAAATGTATTGGTAGCCTGCGAACCTTCCTCAAAACTGTGATTTCTGGAAAGAGATAAAGGTAACTTTTCTCTGGAGAAAGTTCTAATGAAGAGCCTGAGTACACCATCATCAATACATCATCATGATGACCAAAATCATGGGTAACAGAATGCCCCCCAAAGTCTGATATTGGAACCAGTGACAGTCGATAGACTTTGTAAGCTGCATGTGTGTGTCGAGAACCAAGAGCACATCTAATCGGAAACCTGCGAACAAACAAGCATCTGCAGAGTGTTATATATATCAATTCTGAGGTAGGCATTCCCATACTCAGATCACAGACTGACGCCATTGTAGACATGGGTCATGGCCACCAATCATACATTGTGGATCCATGCCGTCAAAACATAGCATAGCCACCTGAATACACTGTGGATCTATGAGAGAAATTTTAAATCAATATGACATAGCCACGAAACATACACAGTGGATCTATGTGTTATAAATTATACAGACTCCATCGCAACCTGGATTACAAAGATAATATCCAGGGTCTTCAATCTCGTCGCCCAAAGTACAAATCTAACCATGTGATTACATGTGTTGAAGTCGAACATGGTAGAAACCACTTGATTACCGGTCATTGATAAAACCGTTAACAAGTGCGAGGGAAATCACCATTGATGTTAATGAATCCCAAGGTACTATAGTACAATCCATCGACTGTGAATGAATGAGTTGACGTCGAACACTCGATTGAATCTTTCGATCAGGGATCAATGATGTAAACCCACTGTCGAAAGCGAGGAAACCTGCCATTGAGGCATGCAAGCTCCAAGGTACTAAATAATTTCTAAGTCTTTATTCCGGCCCCATCAATGACACGAAATGAGTAACAGAGTTTGAAGGTGAAATAGAGCATGTTGCAAATTGGACTGGACACAGAGAAGGCCGACACAGATAGAATGGATAACTGCAGATGGCCGACTCAATATAGGTTTCAGATGGACTTCTCTTGAACATATGAACGACACGACCAATGATTTGGCAGCATTGACTCAAAGACGACACATGGAATGACCTTGTAACAATTGAAAGAGAGACAAATGGATTTCCCAAACCGGCTTCAAATGATAAATAGGGGGTGTCATGTTCAAGAGCGACACTTACTGCCAATCAATACAAAGATGAAACATATCCCTTTCCCAAATTTTCCCCCACCATTTCTGGCAAGTACCTCTTTTATTTTACGCAAGCTTGAAGAGGATCACATATGCTTGTTGATATAAGCTCATCCTTCGGATGAGTCCCTCGGAGTATTTTTAACGAACCCTAAGAAGGAGTGGTTCGGTCCCATTGTGGGTCTGTCAATGTTTGTTTAACGAGTCCAGAGATAGTAAACTCGAAGGTTTTTCAAAATTATAGAGTTTGGAAAAACACTTAAAAGAGAACTCTCTCAGTTCCTTTTTCGTAAAATAGTCTGGATGAGATTGAAAAAGAGAGAAATTATCGCTCACCAGACGCATACTTCAAATACTTTAGCGAGCGTGAAAATAGCAAGGTCGCTCGGCGATCTTTTCATGTTTAGAGAGTCTGAAAAGAGCTTAAAGAGGACTCTAGGGGGGTTCCTTTTTCGTATAACCTTGTTGAGCCCGAAAAAGTGATAAAACTATGCTTGATCACGTTCTCCTATATTTATGAGCGTAAGAACGGACAAAAACGACGCTCGAGGTTTTATGTAAAAACCCTAAAAACAATCAAAAACACACCATAACGAAGAAAAATATGTTCATACCCTTGAGTTTGGTTATCAACGTCATCACACCTGCAAGTCATTACACTCATATTGATATTAGTGATTAGGTTTAATCAATTAATAAGCATAAAAACCCAAAAATGACATAGTAAAAAGTAAATTAAATGAGTAAATACACATTTTTACCATATCATTTCACATTTTCACTATTGAGTTCCAAAACCCCCTTTTTACCCTCTGAATTCGGCATTGATTTTCGGGAGCTACAAGAGATCATTTGACGAGCCGTCTGCAGCATTACGGTAAGCTCTTCATTCTTGACCTTTTCATGGTTTAAAATTTTGATTTCATTGGTTAGTTTTTCATTTTTAAGTGGCTTTTTGAACCCTACATGCGCATGGGCATTCTCGCAGGCAGCCCATACGGGACCTGCGAGAACGATGCGTTCTCGCAGGTGAGCCTTGAGCCACCTATGAGGTGTTCGCACTGTGTATAATAAGGCACCTGCGAGCAACGCAGAACTCAAAAAAATTTAAAATATTTAGCCAATGAAAAAGTTTTAGATCATGAACAAAATCACTAATCCTCCTTCTATGTTCCTTGTGCAGGTAAATAGCCACAAATATGGTGCTCGAGTGGCGAGAACGAGAACATGAGGAGGATAATGCAAATGTCGAGAATCATCCTCCCACCATAGCTACTTTGAGAGATTGTGGGCTCTTAAAATACTTCTGCATCCCTGGTATGAGGGCCCAGGTCAGACTACTGGAGTATCTAGTCCGTATGTGGGACCCAGATCAACAGGTTTTCAATGTAGGAGCTCATACTTTGTCCATAGACATCGAGGACATATACTTTTTGACCGGGTTGTCCAGGCGTGGGTATCATGTCAGTCTGACCGGTAGTAGAGGTGGTGGCCTCAAGATGAGTGAATACTGCAATCAATACTGTGTACCAGAGGCTGAGAGGAAAAAGGGAAAAGTTGTTATCTAGGGGGTACAAGACTTGACCCTCCGCACTATTCTCTTTACTATCGCTCGGATGGCCGGGAGTTCTGCTCCGCATATGGCATTACAGAGCTACTTCCAGTACACCATCGAGTGTACTGAGCCCCGAGTATTTAACTGGGTTGATGCAGTGTTGCGCAGTATCAAAAGACAACTGACTAAGTGCAGGCAAGGTGAATTAAAACAATTTGGGTATGGATCTTTACTAGTGTCCTTCTTCCTTGAGAGGGTCCCCGTATTTAGACTACAGGTTGAGTGGGACTTTCTGGGTCCTAGGGATCCAAGGATGTTGAGGTGGTGTCGGCTCATGGCTCGGCACGTGGCAGGACCAATCGTCAAATATATGATGATATTTTCTTTGACTGGCTGCAAAACCAGATGTTGATGGTCGATGATTACGCGTATGCCAGGTTGGATTTCCAATGAGATCCGGATCTAGCACTACCTGAGGACGCTCAGTGGGGAGACCTCGGTAAGAAGTACATGCATTTTCTCTTTTTAAATGTTTTTTGAATTTTTATTATCATATTTAAATGTTTTTTGTTTTATATGTTTATTTGAAGACTAACACAAAATGTTTGTTGATAACACAGATGTTGGACTGTATAGACCTCCTGGCACCTCTCCTATCCAGCGACGAGGAGAAGTAGCACCAGCAGCACCACAGTATGCCGAAGATTATCAGGTGGTGGAACAGAATTTAGAGGGTCTGACAGCCGACATTCCAGATATGACTCTGGAAGAGGTTCCACGACGCGACCAACGTCACACTGTAGGGGTATCAGCAACTATGAGTCGACTGCTCCGTTGGGTAGCTAGGGAAATCATGTGTTACCGTGAACGTCATCCGTGACGTCACTTTGTAGAAGCTATGAGCTTCAAATTTTGATATTTTGGTCTTCGGACAAACTTTTTGTAAAAAACAAACTCTTTTGATCGTTATATATACAAATGGTTTCTACCGGTTTACTTTATAATGTGTGAATTTTGATGTGTTTAATTTATAAATGGTTCAAATGTCTGTCCAATACATAATTAGTCAATGCATCTGTTAATGTATTAAGACATCTAGGAATATGTTGATATTCAATGTGATCAAAATAACGCTCCAAGAGGCGAATTCGCAAATACACCCGTAACAAAGTAGGACTTTGAATAGAGTAGATATTACTTAGCTGTAGTACTACAAGCTGCGAGTCAAGTCGCACAACCAAATGACGAATCCCGAGTGAGATAGCATCAACCAATAATTCAATCACGACGTTATACTCTGCAATGTTGTTGGTTGCACGACCAAGACATATACCTCGTAAAGATACAAGTTCGTTTGTTGGGGCATAGATTGCCCACGCAGCGGAAGCTAGGTTCTGAGTACTATGGCTAGCACCATCAGCGAAGCCAATATAGGGTAGCGAAGACTCCGACATCTGGCAATCAAACACAACGTCACATAAGGGTAGAGACCAAATAACGTCAAAAACAAACTAAAGTAACACACACAAAGTATGATACATAAAATACAACTACTAGTGCACAAATGACTTATGCATAATACTTCTTCAAGTATAACCCATTCCTGGGTTCACTCAAAGGGATACCATCATAATCGACCAACTCATATGCTCTTTTTTCCAAAACTCGGTGAACAATGTAAGGACCTCGCCACATTGGTTCGAATTTCCCAGCTCCTAAGACATCTCGATCCTGTTCATAAAGAAGAACAAGATCACCTTCAGAGAAAACACGAGGCTTGACATGTTTGTCATACTGTGCCTTGACACGTTTCTTCTGGGCTTCTATTACTAGAGAGGCATCACGTCGAGTTTCGTCTAATTGCATCAAATACAATAGACGTTCTTCTTCAGCAGAAGTATTGGGTAAGAGTTCGACAGCTAGCTTCAGAGAAGGTATCTCGCATTCTATTGGAAGAATGGCTTCCACACCATAGACCAATCGAAAAGGCATAAACCCCGTAGCGGATTTAACAGATGTTCGGTATGCCCACAATGTCGAAAAAAACATTGTGTGCCAGCTTGTTTTATGAATTCCTATCATCCGTCGAAGCATAGTTATAAGCACTTTCTTGATTGCTTCAACCTGGCCATTAGCTTGTGGATAATAGGGTGTCGAGTTATCATGACGAAGACCCAACTTTTCTGTAAGTTCAGACATCATAAAATTCCTAAAATGACTACCGTGATCAGTGACGATAGCTTGAGGAACACCAAAACGAGCTATGACATGGTTAAAAAGAAACAACGCTGCAGTCTTTCCAGTATTATCGAATGTTGGCATCGCCTCGGCCCATTTTGTAAAATAATCAATAGCTACAATGATGTAACCATGCCCCCCGACCGAGTGAGGGTGACAGGTCATGAAATCAATGCCCCATTTTGCAAAAGGACCAACTGAGACCACAGGATGAAGAGGAGCAGGATGTGACCGAATTTTCTGATTGTAGGTCTGGTAGGCATGGCATTTTTGAACAACAATAATGCAGTCGTTGAACAAGGAAGGCCAAAAATATCCTGCACGTAAGATCTTCTGGGCAGTAGCATACCCAGACATATGACTGCCACATGCTCCATAATGGCAATCATTCAGAGCTTTCTCGGCTTCATCAAATGTCATACAACGTCAAAAAACAGAGTCAATGCCCCGACGGTAAAGAGTATCCCCGAGGATAATGTATTGACGCGCTTGATAACGAATGCGACGTCGTTCGGTATTAGACAAAGCAGGCCAGAAAGTCTGGGTTTGGAGATATATAATGATATCTCCATACCAAAGATCGTCAGTACTGAGAAGGAAAAGAGATTCATCAGGTAATGAATCTACTGCTACATTTTCCGTGTCAGAGTGAGGAAAATCACATATCAATTCCGCAAAAACTAAGGATTTCTTAGACGTGGCGCGATCGAATTCCAAGTCAAACTTCTGGAGAATGACAATCAATTTGGAGTACTTTCCCCCTAGCAATTGACGTGTCAAAATGTGTTGCATAGGGTTACAATGAGAAATCACTGTAGTTTTCCATGAAAGGATAAAATGCCGAAAGCATTGAACATCTTGAACGGCAGCCAAGGCCATTTTTTCAACATGTTGGTACTTGATTTCCGTGGAAGTGAGACTTCTACTCAAGTAATAAATAACATGCTCATCGTGCGCATCATCCTCCTGGACGAGAACCATGCCAATAGTATACTCAGAGGCGGCAAGATAAAGAAAATAATCACGACTATAGTCAGGAGGAAAGAGAAGCGGAGCTCGTGTAAGAGACAACTTCAAAGCCTCAAAAGCATTGTTAGCAACGGTGTCCCAAACGAACTCAGAATCTTTCTTGAGTAGCCGTGTAAAACCATGAGTAATCTCGGCGTAATTAGGAATGAAACGACAAAGAAAGTTTGCTTTCCCCTGCAAACTTTGTAACTGGTGTAGTGTGGAAGGAGGAGGGAGATTAAGAATAGCCTCAACCTTAAGAGGATCTACTCTGATCCCTTGACGTGAAACGATGAAACCTAGAAGATGTCCAGATTCTACGCAAAAAACGCATTTGTGAGGATTTAAATGGATGCGATAGAACCGACAACGAATGAAAATAGATCGAAGATGAGTGGGGTGATCGACTCGCCGCAAAGAATGAGCTGGTAAATCATCCAAATAGGGTTGAACAATATGCTTTATATCATGAAAAGCATAAGACATAGCGCGTTGAAACGTCGCGCCAGCGTTCTTAAGACCGAAAGGAAGTTTCCTGTAGGCAAAAGTACCCCAAGGACATATAAAAGCAGTTTTATGTTGGTCCTCGGGAGCGATGTTAATTTGATTATAGCCGAAGAAACCATCCATGAGAGAGAAAATTTCACTGCCGGCACAATCATCGACAATCTGGTCGACAAAAGGGGTTGGAAAGTTGTCTTTTGGACAGGCTTTGTTAATGTCCCTATAATCAACACATACACGAATACTTCCACCTTTCTTATCAATCGGTATAGGATTGGAAACCCATTCTGTCAGAGCCACGGGGTAAATAAAGCCAGCTTTTAGAAGTTTTTCAACCTCGAGCTTAATAGTTGTCGCTTTACGGGGGTGGACTATACGTAGGCGCTGCCGGACAGGTTTAGCTCTGGGGTATGTCTTAATCTCATGTACAACAATAGGGGTCGATACCTGGCATATCTTCGTAACTCCAGGCGAATATATCACGAAATTCTTTGAAAAGAGAAGTATAAGTGACAATTTAATCTGGAGAACACGAAGCTCCAATATGAACATTTTCAACTATCCTAGGTTTAACGGATATATCAATGGGAATCATGGGCGATATATTACTGAGGTTCCCTTCGGCAAACACATCATGTGTTGATCCGGGAAAGGTCGATATGACAACAACGGTCGACGGAGTCGAAATCCGTTGGTAGTTCTCCAAAGTGTGTTGTTCCAGAAAGAGTATGGAACGATGATGTCCATCGTCCCAAGGGGTGTCCTCCATGACGGACATGATCATCTCGTCAGTGGGAAAGACAACACGGAAAGGATCGGGAGACAACTCATCAAGAGAAGAGGTAGAAGGTGTTGATGATTGAATAGCTTGATAAGCAGACTCAACCGGACTTAACGGCATGGCGTCGCTGAAACGAGTATGATCTCTAGGATCAGGGACTATCCAAGGGTCGAAAAACACCGGAAGTTCGCGAGGCACAGAGGAGATCATGTTGATAGCAGCAACGGACGAGTGCGGAACATCAGGCGGAGGAATGGGGAAAGTGCCCATTAATGAAGAATCCTTTAAAAGGCCTACACCAACATTCTCGTAACCCGGCGGGGTTTTAGCTATAAATGGCACGTTGCCAGTACGAGTATCAGAATTAAAGAAGGCAAGTTGGTCAACTGTAACAACCTTTCCTTGATGAGGAAAGCGGACGACACAGAAAAGTGTTGACACAACAGCGCGCATGGAATCGATCCAGCTACGACCAAGCAGAAGATTATAATCAAGGGGAGCGTCGAAGACTTCCGCTTCAACTTGAACTGTCTTACCTTCTAGAGTAACGGGCAATGAGGGAAGAACACCGTAAGGCTTAAAACCTGAGCCATTAAAGGCTTTCAGAGTATTTTGTGATTCATTTAAAGGAGGAGAGCCAATGGCTTTCCAACAAGCAAAAGACATTACACACGTAGAAGCACCCTCATCGATAACAGTTCGGCAAATGTTCTTGTCCGAGACAACAACTTGTATCTAGAATGCAAGTTGAGGGGGTAACCTTGGAATATGATCTTCCAAGTCAAAGACTATTAAATTCGTATCTGTAGGGTCAATTCCACCTATAGCTTTCAACAGTTCCTTCCGCTATGCAAGACAAGACTGAAGGACTTCAAGGGCTAACATTGCTGAAGGTGCCTGGGCCAGATCTTCCACAATATTGTAGTTCTGGGCCGCACGAGCATGAGGATTGAAAGCCGACTTGCGAACAACACCCTCAGGGGGTCGTAGGACTGTATCAGGGCTCGGTCGTTCGAGATGAAGAGGACCGTTAGTAGGTGGAGTAGGTGGAGAGGGTTGTACCAAAGCAGGAGGTAAATCTTCAACCTTCTCCTTAGATGGAGTATAGTCTTTGGCTCTAGTTGTGATTGCAACGTCATTTTTCTTAGAATCACTAGTGCACATCAAAACATATGATGTCGTAGAAGTAGATGGTTGGTCATGGATGACCAACTGAGCCTGTTGTTGAGACGGGAAGGGTTGGGACAAGACTGCCGGTGTAGATGGTTTTGGCGTCCCTTGAAGGAACTTAGTAACTTCGGCACGTCGAGGACAATCCTTCGTGTAGTGATCATCACCACAGATAAGGCAAGGGTAGCGGGGTTTACGCTTATCTCGATCTTCAACAGGAGGAGTTTTAGTTTGCTCTGTCGGAATATTATTTTTGCTCTCCTTATTCTTGCCTCTCCCCTTTTTAGATTCATTTTTACCGGTCGGGGTAGATTGAACGGCGTTCACCTCAGAGGTTTTACCGGCGGGAGGAACAGGAGACGGAGCATTTTGAACATTAGAAGATATAGATTTAGGGGTTGTACTTGAAATAGAATGTGATTGGGCATGAGCAGTACCAATCACACCATCAGCTGCATGCGAGGCAACTGGAGTAGTTGAAGTGCTGGAAGTACCAGGACGAGGTAGTTCGGGTAACAAATCATATAGTGTTCTCGTTTGTGAATAAACGAGATCAAGATATTGAGCACGACTTATAGCCTGCTCTTCTGTAACAACACCATCCATGGCAATGTCTTTACCAATTTCGTTCACAAAGGATTTCGTAAACCATTATGCCAGTAACTGATCCGGGAGTTCAAGTTTAATGAGACGTCGTCTCCTTCGCCACTCATGGATGTGATCCAATATATGAGTGCCTTTAGTTTGTTTGAAGGAAGTCAAAATCTCAGTTCCAGTATCATAACGGATCGATAATTGGTAATGTGTAAGAAAAGCCATAGCTAGGGTGTTGAAATCAGAGAAGAAACCTCGTGGCAATTCAATATACCACTTCGCAGCAGAACCAGTAAGAGTTCGTTGAAAAAGACACAGACGGATAGAGTCATCCATCAAAAATTTGGATGAACACCATAAGTGAAAAGTCATAACGTGATTATTTGGGTCCTCTCCTACCTTACCATCGAATTTAGGAATGTCTGATGGAAGTTTGGCCGGAATAACGGGCCATTGAGGAGAGTGACGAATAGGATCATTCAGAATCCTAGACAAATCTAGCAAATCCAAAGTAGCAAGAAAAGGTAACTGTCGATTGACTTGCGGGTACTGGTGACTTTGGGGTGGAAGCCCAGTTGGCAAACCAGTAGGCCTGTATGTAGTTTGCCCATAGTGGGAAGACCCCGGTTGATTTGGTGGTGGTTGGAGAGGATAATAATTCCAAGGATTGTAACCTTGAGTTTGAGTAGGGACCTGAGGTTGAGTATTTGGACCCTGACCCCAAATAGGATTAGGTATACCCGGATAAGGTTGGCCCACAGTAGGAGTAGGTTGTTTCCCCCCAGTCGTTTAAGGAAGATTTTGTAGCATCTGAGTCCAATACTGGGTCAAAGCAGGAGGTATATTTTGTCCAAAAGGTGGGGTTGGTCCCCCTATCGTGGGTGGAGTTCCAATAGGAGGTTGTGTTCCAATCAAAGGTTGAGTACTAACTGGAACATGTCTGGTAAAAGGAGGTTGAAACGTTCCACCTTGCCCCCCAACGGGAAACTGCAAGTTGGGTGCAACGGACGGAATAGTGTCACTCGGATTAGGAATGCCAGAAGGAAATTGAGGGGGTGTCGGGATAAAACCGGGAATAGGATGCCCATGAAAAGAAGGACCACCAGGAGTACCAGAAGGGGTTTGCGGAGGTGTTGGATTTGAAGCATTCAACAAAGCATTCGGCGCATGGTAACCGGGTGGTAGCGTTGGAGTAACATTGGGTGTTCCCTGGGTGTTTATAGGAGGAAGTCCAACGGTAGTGAATCCGGTTGGGACACTCGTAGTGTTCGCGAGATGTGCCATCTCAGCAGGGAGAACAAAATGATAAGTGGTATTCACCGGTACAGTCTCTGTCTCAGATAACACCGGAGGGTTGATTTCAGAGACCACAGGTGAACCAGGACTAAAAAGAGTCCTGCGAAAATCACCTACAGACCAAAAAGGATCTTGGCCTTCTACACCGGGAAAAGGCCCAACGGGTGATCTGGAAGAAGTAACAACTAAGTCCCCAGAAGAATTTAATTGCACAAAAGGTCGTTCACCACGACGAATTCGAAAGTCTTCTCTAGTATTGGTAATTCTAAAAGGTTCTAGAGATTCAGTTGATTCCACTTGTGGGGTGGTGACAACTGGGACTTCACTTGTTTCCACGTGTGGTGGGGTAACAACTGGGACCTCACTCTGGTGAGGAGAGCCCTCAGGTGTACTGGTAGGCAAAGGTTGAGAATCGTCCAGATGTTCTGGAGATAAACCTTGCATTCTACGTGAACGTCGTGGGGGAGCATTTGTAAACGAGTGACAAGCTCCGCGAAAAAATTCTTAAGGTCAACTTCGAGAAACAAACAATACGCACTAGTAAACAAAATCTAGAAAGCAATCACAGGCAAACAAGACCTTCTAATTTCGAAGCCACTAGTTGGTGATGAAATCCAACGTCGCAACAACGAGACGAGAAGTGGCGGGGCTAGGATGGAAAAGTTACGCTGACGACCTACTTAACAGACTTACACCCTGGTGCAAGCTCCCACACATAAACGTGGGTATACCCTCCAAGGAGCCCGAGTGAGTTTGATCAACATCAATTCCAGGTACCATGAATAATTTCCCCTTCACAGTCACCTTGGGTAAGAACCTAGAGAGATAGGCCACTAAGGTCACCACAAACAACAGTAAAATCGGGGGTAACAGTCATCAGTCTGATCCACACGCAAGGGCAGGGTATCGAGCCCGAAATCAACTCAAAGGCTTCCACTCATCATTGTGGGTATACCTCGGAGTGACCCCCATAATACGTGCAATCTCTACACTGATGTCAACAAAGCAGGGTGAGTAACTTTGCCAACACCAATGCGACCTAGTGCTTGACCCTTGTGTTAGAAGGGCTTCCCAGGACAATATGTTGCAAATGGAATTTAACACTCCCTAACTCAAGATGTTATTGTGTGTTTTGAGCTTTTGGAGAGTGTATCTCTCTGCCTACTCCAAAGCACTAGCCTAGCTAAATGTTGGTGTAAAAGAGCCCTAGAAAAGAGTTACTAGATAGATTTTAAGATTATGCAATGTTTTTAAGAGCTGTTGTTTACTCAAAGGTAACGGAAGTGAAACTTGTGTTGTATGACTCTGACCCAAACAATGCAAGAATGAAAATGAAAAAAAACACTTTCCGTTCAATGAATCCTATGTATGGGAGAGAGAGAATATTTTCAAGATCAACCAGGAACTATATGCACAATTTCCTTTCAAATGTTAATACAAACAATCAGTTATTGAATGACTATTCTCTATGTTTGTCTTTTTCAACACTTCAACAATCTCTAAAATTTGATTTTCAATGTTTTGTAAATAACAAAAACAATTTGATGAAAGAAAAACTTGGTGTTCACTTTTCAAAAAGAATCTTCACTATACTAATGAGAGAGCAGAAAATCAAATCATAAAGAATCAAACAATAACAACCCAATCAACTCTTTCAATGAAAGCAAAAAATAAAGAACAAACTAACTAGTCTTCTCAATGCAAGCGAAAATGTTCTTTCAAACCATAAACAAATGAGAAAACCAAGCAAACTTAATTCTCAATCAATCACTGGATCCCAACAAATCTAACACATTTAGAATCTGAAGTCAGAGAGAATGGTTTTGCCAGAAGAGTCGAGAAATGAAAGTCAAGCCACAAATGCCAAGAAAAGCCTTGAAACCCTAAGACTATTCACACATGCAAACTGAAGCAAGAAAGGTATCAATCAACGGTCCAAGAAACCAATAAGATGTATTTCAACTGATCTGGGCAGTCAGAAAGACAAAAACTCAATTTTCAAATTTTGAAAAAGACTGTTCGCAGGCAAGCTATATAACACAGTGCGAGAATCTATGATTCTCGCAGGCAACCTTTGAGCAAGGTGCGAGGTCCTCGCACTGAACCCTATGAGCAGGGTGCGAACCTGACTAGTTCTCGTAGGCTACAATGGAATGCAGTGCGAGACTTCCTGAACATGTCAAAAAATTTGAAAAATGAAGTAAAATTGCACAAAGCTTCTGGACTCAGAAAATCTATCAGGATATCCTAAAGACTCAGAGACTGATAAGACAGGAGAAAAATGAAACCAAAGCAAATGGCCATAGAAAAATATCAAAAGCCACAAAGAAAATGGGATTGTTCCCCAGTGGAGTCGCCAATTTTGTTATTGGATAAATCCGTAAGTGCGGACACAAACGGATCTCCCTAGATCCACCTGGATCTAGAACAAAACAAGACAGAATAATACTCTTTCCCTAGATTTTTAACTATTGAATGAACTAGGAGGCAAGAATCATGAACATACCGTATGATCGCTTCCTTGGGTCTTTGTTGTTCCAGTTTCGCTCCAATGCTCTTGCGCAGTCCCGACCAGGATAGCTCAAACCAATCGAAGTGAAAACAACTTAATATATTCAACAGTTAATCTATGTATATGATCAAGGAGTTATACAATAAAGAAAACATATCTTTATGGGAAAGGGACATATTATTGTATTATATTGATTGAAAGCAAAGAATACAACCTGAGCCTTGATGTTGCAAACCTCCTTTCGATGACCCTTGGCTCTGACACACACACTTGCTCACTTGCATGAAGAAGATCAACCACCTTTGATGAACTTGTTGGAGTCCTCTAGCTGCTGTAGCATCAGTCCTTCACACAATCTTTCACTAATTCTCCAATATCTTCTTAACCTTGTTTGCTTCTAACCTTTTCCATGAGAATCCCCTCAATATATAAGAGAGAATGAATTAGTTACTTGGATATGAATGATCCCAAAATATCAGGAAAGCCAGTACTTAGATAACCATTCGAATGCCATCTCATTCTTCTAGAAGATTCCCTTCTAGAAGGTTCCCTTCTAGAAGGTTCAAGAATTCATCTTTTTCCCTTCTTTAGAAAGTGTTCGCACCCTAGTAGTTAGACACAGTGCGAACTTCTCGCACCTTGGCTTAAAGCAGCCTGCGAGAATCATGCATTCTCGCAGGAAAATGTATTGGTAGCCTGCGAACCTTCCTCAAAACTGTGATTTCTGGAAAGAGATAAAGGTAACTTTTCTCTGGAGAAAGTTCTAATGAAGAGCATGAGTACACCATCATCAATACATCATCATGATGACCAAAATCATGGGTAACAAGGACCTGGCAATTTCTCTGGTGGACGTAACCCACACTGGGTGAACCACGTAAATCTGTGTCTCTCTTGTATTGTGTGTCTTCTGTGTTTTGTTTCTGCATTTGTTTTATTTTATTGCTTCGCGGTCCTGTTTTTCTAACAACTGGTATCAGAGCATAAGGTAATTCGCAGGAAAAGAGGGTTCCTGGTTCGAGTGGGAGCAATGTTGGAAGATGGAAAGTTTAGGGTCGAGAAATTTAATGGCCAAAACTACCAGTTATAGAAGATGCAGATGGAAGACTATTTATATCAAAAGGATCTATTCCTACCATTGAGTGCAGTAGCAAAGAAGTCGGCGACCATGAAGGACGAAGAATGGGAGATTCTTGACAGAAAGGCTCTAGGAACGATACAGCTGAGCCTGGCAGCGTCGGTGGCTTTCAATATTTCGAAAGAAAAGACAACGAAGGGTTTGATGGACGCGTTGGCCAAATTGTATGAAAAACACTTGGCGTCGAATAAGGTATTTCTAATGAAGAGATTATTTAATATGAAGATGTCAGAAGGTGGGTCTGTTGCAGATCATTTAAATGAATTTAATACGGTTACTAATCAACTAAGTTCTGTAAAAGTAGACTTTGATGATGAGGTTAGGGCTCTTCTAATCTTGTGCTCATTGCCAGGAAGTTGGAATGGCTTGGTCATGGCTGTAAGTAACTCTGTCTCTGGTTCAAATACTTTAAAATTTGATGATGTTGTTGGTGTTATCCTTAGTGAGGAAATGTGACGCAAAAGCACAGGTGAGACATCAGGAAATGCGTTGAACATGGAGAACAGGGGAAGACAAAAGGATAGAGGAAAGGGCTCAG
>ML830795.1:35407-46777 GCA_009831015.1 Picea engelmannii | reverse complement strand
TCACCTTGAGAATTATGGACAAGCATTGCCACCAAGTAACCCCACCTAAACCCCCACACCCTTGGTTTTTGAGCATGAGTTTATTTGGGGTTTTGATTTTTTGCTTTAGGGGTTAAATGAAAATATTAATTAAATAATATAACATATTTAATTAATATTTTTATTATTTTTATTATTATCTTTCATTAACCTAACTCTAGTCTAAAGTATAAATAAGACCCTTACCCTCTCCCTTAGACACACTCTAATGTTCTCTTCTAAGGTGAGACGGATCTCTCCTTGCTTGATGCGGCCCTCCTGGACAGTTTCTTTTCAACCTCCTGGTTATTGCTGCCTGCTCCTTGTTTAGGGATGAGTCAAGGGTTGTCAAAGCTTTGTTGAAGGGTTGTCTCTTGTTGTGTCTACCTGTGGGTTAAAGATTGAAGATGTCGTCACCTTTCTCTAGTGCAGATCTGGCCCTTTCCTTGAGTCGTGACCTCTCTAGTGCAGATCTGGCCCCTTTCCTTGAGCCATGGCCTCTCTAGTACAGATCTGGCCCTTGTCTTTTGAGTCGCGGCCCCTCTAAGCTGTTTATTTAAGACAATCGTAACCCCGGCTATCTCTTCCTGCATGAGGGTTTGAGTCCATGGATTTTCTGTGTGCATGAGGGTTTGTTTCCAGTCTCATGTGTGTGACGATTTAAGCTTGGTGGCAATCAGTATGTTCATTCTCCTGGCAAGAGATCTAACCCTTGAGGTAGATCCATGATTCTGGACTTTTTCTGAGCATATTCTCAGTGGCACTTCATCTCTGGTGTGAGGCATGAACTCCTTCATTGATCAGAGGTAAGACATTACAGGTAAAGTTACTCTATGGTTCAGATCAAATTATGATTGTGTAGATTTGTGTGTTTCTAATCTTAAAATCTGTCCTAGTTTAGATCTAACATAGAAATCTTTTTGTTTAGATCTACTTTTGTTTTTTATCATTCTAGAAATTGTTATTGACTAGATCTAATTCATGTATTGATTAGTTTAGATCTATACTCAGAACTATTGTTTTAATCTGTTTTGTTGTGATCGGTCTAGATCTAATTCAGAAATCCTATAGATCTATCTATCTTGCTCAGAAATAGTTTTCGTTTGGATCTAATCATTGTTTATGATCAGAATCAAAATGACAGTTCAAATCTTAGCGTTGTGCACACTTAGAATTTGTTTAAATGTTCAAATCTAATTGTTGTTCACTTCCTGATTTGATTTCCTAAGTTCAGCAGTTCAGTATTGTATTGGTTTACTGTTCTAAGGTTTGATTTAGTTGTTTTATCTAACTGAAATTTTAAAAGACAGTAATTTTCTGTTTTACTTCCCTAAATCTAACAGTAGTGGATTCAGTTCACTAAACCCTAATTCGCTCCATCGAACAACCGCATGAGGTGAGAAGGGTTCGATGGGTTTTCTCTCCTTGTTTACACAAAAAAATCGGGGAAGTAAACCATTGGAAGGATTCGCTAGACTCATCCATTTGACTTGCAAGCCTCTTGCGAGATGCATGAGTTGCCATGGCTCCAACTAAAAACGAGACAAAGCTACAACCATTTATGCGCACCTGAAGACAGGTATTCTCACAACATGGAATGAATATATGTGAAATACCATCCTCATGAGTTTTTTTTTTTTAATTTGAAAGTTGCATGTCCAAACAGTGGTGGGATGCAATCCACTTGGTTTGGTGAGGATTTAATTCATAACCAACAAGGAAAAGATGCTTTGAAATGTCTAGATCGCATATTAGGTGACGGATTGCATATAGGTGTCTCTATAAAGTCTTGAGCTTCTGCAAGCAAATTGTGAATCCTTGTGTATTGGCAACTAAACATTCAATCGATTTTGGAGACCAGTCATTGTTCATTTACATTGTGCCTTTTCAAGTTGTATCTCATTTTCCAAACTATCAGTTCACAAGTTTGTTGTTGTTGCACGTGAGTGAAGGTGGTAGAAGATGCATTCTCTAATTACCATCGTTGACGTAGTGCTAACTGGCAAAGAGAACTACAGAGAATGGTACAGAATGATCAAAAGCACATTGATCTTCAACGACCTGTGAAAAGGTATTTGCAAAGCAACATCTACCAATGAAAAAGAAGTTGAATCCATTGCTACTGAAGATGAATTAGAAGTAAATCCAAAGAGTAGCAAACCGACCATTCCTAGATCAAACAAAGAACATGCCATATGGAAGGACAAAGACCAGAAAGCATATGTTATGATTTCTGCAACAATAAGTGAAGAGGTGAGTCATCATATTGCTTCTATTAATGACTCCTACAATAATTTGAAGAGATTAAACAACTTGTATGACACACACTCATAACTGGAACTTATACAACTGATGGTGAAGCTCTTCAACCTAGAGTTGAAGAATGATGACCCTATGGCTTTTGCTTATGAGATCAAAGCCATAATGCCACTAGGGTGAAGATGGACCTTCCTCTCATAGACTTCATTAAGGCCCTCTACCCTACAGATTCTCACTACCTTGAATCTCTGCAATCAAGTGGTCAAATGAAATCCATTACATTTGAGAAGTTGGTGGAAAAAGTTGCAGAACGTGAGAAAGCCTTTGGAAAGAAGTCAACTCATTCCACCGACGAGATCATGTGCCTTTCTCGGAAAGAGAAGAGCCAATCACATGATTCTTCTAGAGGAGAAGGTAGCCAAAGAGGACGTGGAAGAAAGACTTCCAAAGGCAAGGGGGGTGAACACAACCAAGGTGATACATCCAATCTTCATTGCACCCGTTGCAAAAAGAATGGGTCACATGAAGCGAATGACTATAGAGTTCCATGGGAGAAGATCAAAGAAGACAGACAGGATCAGAAAGAGGACAAAGGTAAAACTTCAGAACTAGCAAAAGGTAAACCACCTGAATCTGTTCATTACATTGTTGCCCATTGCAAAATAGGAGTGACTGAAGATTTGTTTAACACTTCATATACTCCTTGGAGAGATGCATGGCTTCTTGAGACAAGTGCAACCTCCCACATGACATTCCGAAGAGACTTCTTCAAAGACTTCAATGACAATGTAGATGGCATAGCGTATTTTGCAGATAAATCGAGTCTCACACCTTCAGGAATGGGCACCATCAAGCTTAAGTTGCCTGGACTCCCGGATTTTCTTCTGCATAATGTGCTCTATCTTCCTGAGTTGCAAAGGAAGTTGCTATCCCTTGTGCACATCCGACAGCAAGGCCACTATGTTCACATGTTCGATGGGAAAGTTGAAATAAAGAAGGATTCAGACAACATGGTTGTCATGACCGGAATGGAAGATGGAAGACTGTTGAAACTGAAAGGGACATCTGCTTATACACAAAATGTTGCATACCTTTCTCATCACAGTGAAGGTATAACGCCATCTAGTCTTTTGTGGCATGCTAGATTTGGCCATATTAATTATGACAGTCTCTGTTTGTTGAGAAAGAATGGTGTTTCTGGTTTGCCTACTATTCCTAAGAAATTGAAGCAATGTGATGCTTGCATCCTTGGAAAGCATAGCAAACAACCATTTCATGATTCTACTTCCAGAGCATGTAGAAAACTTGAACTGATTCATTCTGATTTATGTGGCCCTATGCCTATTCCTTTTGCAAATGGCAATAAATATATCATGTATTTTATTGATGATTACACTAGGATGTATTGGGTGTACTTGTTGAAATATAAATCACAAGCTTTTGAAACTTAAAAATTTTTCATGTATGGATTCAAAATGAAGCTCAGTCTCGTATTAGCTCTCTTCACACTGATAATGGAAAAGAATATACATCTAATGAATTTGAAAGCTACATTCGCCAACATGGGATCAAACATCAAGCCACAGTTACATACAATCCTCAACTGAACGTTGTAGTTGAATAAATGAACAGGACACTCCTAAATATGGTTCGTTCCATGATGTTTTTCAAGAATGTAAAATTGATGTTTTGGGCTGGTGCAGTTTATGTGAAAAATAGGTATCCATCTCATGCTCTTCAAAACAAGATTCCTTATGAAATGTGGTATGGTCACATTCCTTCAGTGAGGCATCTCAGGGTCTTTGGTTCCACCTGCTATGCCTTGATTCCTAAAGAGCAACGAAGCAAGCTTGATGCAAGGAGTCGGAAGTGCATCTTCTTGGGGTACTCAAATACCACCAAGGGATATCGCCTTTACGATGAGACAAATAAGAAATTCATCCTTTCTAGAGATGTAACCTTTCTTGAATCCTCCAAGAATGACGAAACTATTGAGAGGCAGCTTGATCATCTAGACAGATTCACTCATGTAAAGACATATCATGAATTTGATTATGAGATTCCACATCTTGAAGGGGGGATCCCTATCTTGGGTCAATCTCTAGAATATCCTTTTGAAGCATCATCTCCCCCACATGAAGAAGTTCTAGCCACTTCATCAGAACCTGAAGTTCATTTGGATGATGTGATCAAGAGGATTGAAAAGATGAGTCTTGATGAGACCTCAGCACCATCTCAATCCGCTGAGCAACCTGGACCATCTCAGAAAGGTCCACCAAAATGGCTCACAAAAACACTTGAAAGTGTTCATCCTGATGAGGTCGGAAAGACAGGAACCAGAATTTCCTCAAGACAATATGGAGGTAATGTAGATAATTCAAACTCAGGTGATGTAGATGACATGGATGTTTCATATGATTGTGAGTTGAATTTATCTACTAACCTTGAACCGACTTGCTTTGAAGAAGCCACTTCTCATGATGATTGGAAAGAAGCCATGCAGAAGGAATATGATGCTCTCATCAAGAATGGGACATGGAAGTTGGTGGACCCTCCATTTGGAACCAAACCAATCGGATGCAAGTGGGTATTCAAGAACAAGTACAAATCAGATGGCTCACTTAACAAGCACAAAGCAAGGCTTGTGGCAAAAGGATTTGCACAGAAAGAAGGTGTTGATTATGAGGAGACTTTTGCCCCCACGGCAAAATGGGATACCATTCGTACTCTATTTTCCATGGCAACACAAAATGGATGGAAAATTCATCAAATGGATGTGAAGACTACTTTCTTGAATAGAGACTTGAAAGAGAATGTTTTCATGTCTCAACCAAAAGGCTTTGTTGTGAAGAGACAAGAACATAAGGTATGTAAGCTCATCAAATCCTTATATGGCCTGAAACAAGCACCACGAGCATGGTATGAAAAATTAACTGAGCATCTGCTGAAATTGGATTTCGAGCATTTCAATCTTGATGATGCAACTTTGTTTGTCAAGAAAATTGACAAAATTGTTGTATAGCTTGTAGTATATGTAGATGATTTCTTGATAACAGGGAACAATGAAAGTTACATTGCATCCATAAAGAAAAAGTTGAACAAAGGCTTCGAGATGACAGATTTGGGACATCTTCATTACTATTTGGGCATTCAAGTGATTCAAAATCCAAAGTACATATTCATCTCCTACAATAAGTATATTGGAAAACTTTTCAAAAGTTTGGCATGGCTGAGTGTAATCTTGTTTCTACTCCAATGGAACGGAATTTGAAACTCACATCAAAAGAAGGGAATGAATTTGAGGATGCAACCAAGTTCAGACAGCTTGTGGGAAGTCTTATTTATATTACTACCACCAAACAAGACATTTATTAGTTGTTGGGATTGTTTCCAAGTTCATGCAAAAGCCTTGTGAAGGACATTGGTCTGCTGCAAAAAGAGTTCTAAAATACTTGAAAGGAACACAAGATTTTGGACTCATGTACTCTAAGGTGGATGACTTCAACCTGATCAGATATTTTGATTCAAACTTTGTTGGGGATAAGGAAAATGGAGTGTCAACTTCAGGCTATCTCATGAGTCTTGGATCAACAGTTGTCTCCTGGAGAGCATGCAAATAGTCAGTTCCAGCAGATTCCACAACAAAGGCAGAATATGTGGCAACTGCAGAAGCAATGAAAGAGATTGTGTGGCTCAAGAAAATACTTGAAGATTTGCAGGAGAAACGGGTGAATTCTACTCATCTTCTAGTTCATAATACTTCTGCAATCAAGTTGGCCAAGAATCCCGGATTCCATGATCGAACTAAGCACATCAACACAAAGTATCACTTGATTCAATATCATGTAGAGGCCAAGACTATTCACTTGAGACATTGTTCCACAAATGAGAAAATTGCAGACATCTTCACCAAAGCACTTGGAAGAGAAAAATTCGAAAAGTTCAGAATAATGTTTGGACTCACAAACACCCCTTTGGATTTGTTAAATCATTGAGCTTGATTTCTTATGCGGATTATTTCTTTAAATTCTTCAACACTTTGATTCTAGTTTAATACATTTCAACAATATAGAATCATAACTGAATAGCAATAACCATGTAGATACATAAGCATGCACATCAACAACACATGTACCCTAGGTTAACCCTGTACAGGGAGAAAAACCCCAGCAAACGATATTTCTTTATTGCATTAATAATGTATGATTACTTACAAAATATCCACCATGAATACTCTGCTCTTAAAGAGCTTGCCAAGTTGACTATGACCTGACTGTGTAACTAAAAGACCTTGCTGATATCTAAACTCCTGTTACAGGCCAGCACTGAAGATGTATCTGAGTTGCCTTCAAAAACTGAGATACGCTGCCTCTTATGGACTGATATATCAGCTCTGATATGGGTTGTTGTTGCTGCCTCTATTTGATTGATACGGGCCTCTATTTAGCAATGATACGTGCCTCTATTTAGCACTGATATTGCTGCCTCTATTGTGTTGATACGTGCCTCTGTTTAGCACGGGTCTTGCTGCCTCTATAGGACTGATACGTGCCTCTGTTTAGCACTGGTCTTGCTGCCTTTAATGTGTTGATACGTGCCTCTGTATAGCACGGATATTGCTGCCTTTAATGTGCCGATACGTGCGTCTGTATAGCACTGATATAGTTGCCTTTAATGTGTTGATACGTGCCTCTGTATAGCACGAATATTGTTGCCTCTATTGCTTCACCCTTACCCTGCATAACAACTGTAGTGAAGAGAGGGGTCGACCTCTGCTTATAAAGGAGTGAAGAGGAGAGGGCTCGAATTAGAGGTAAGAAGGCATGCTTGACATAACTCAGCTTCACACTTTAGTTCGAAAATAGAACTAGACTTGAGACTTCAGTTACAACTCACCCTTGACTTGGCATGTATGTGTACTAACTTAGCATGCACATGTCATGCATGCATGCAACATGCAACATGCAACATGCGACAAACTTGACAACTTTGACTTTGACTTCGATTCTTTACATGGCAATTCGAAATTCTCTTCATGGTGGATAATGTTACACGTGCCAACGCACTAAATCAATACATTTATATCATTTGCAATATTAGGAAAATCGTTTGTTTCTAGCTCATAGGAATTTTATATTCAACCTAACTTTTGCTAGACACCTTGACTTTTGTTCATGGCTCACAAGGCTTGACTAGGCTCACAGAGGTTGTACGTTCCCCCTGACTTTTGCACTAGTATGTCTATGCTCACAAAGGTTGTACGTTCCCCCTGACTTTTGCACTAGACTGTCTATGCTCACAAAGGTTGTACGTTCCCCCTGACTTTTGCATTAGACTTACATAGCATCTCATTCATCCTGACTTTTGCATTAGACTTACATAGCATCTCATTCATCCTGACTTTTGGTTTGACTCACAGAGGTTGTACATTCCCCCTGGCTTTTGTCAATACCTCAAAAGACTGGTTGATTCTCCAAATCTCCCTGGCTAGCCTCAGGGTGGCCCATATGGCCTCTCATTGGAGAATGACTGTCGATGCTGCCAAATTTAACAGGATTAAGAGGGGGAATGTTGGACACGTAATCCTTGGGATTGAATTATTGTAACATTATTGTAAATATGAAGAATCATAGGTGATAGAAAGAGTCACCCATTAGGGAAGACCAACAGTGAATTACATTGTCTTTATGAACCTCTCATGTTAATGCGAAACATATGTGTGGAGTTACGAGTTCTGCCAATACCTGGCCTGACCTAGACAAAGAAAAACATTCTGACCCAATAAAGCAGTCTATGTCTCTCTATCCTTCTATCTTCTTAAGCTGGAAAGAAAAGGAACATTTACAACTTGTAACTCTAAAATCATAGACCAGGCTGTGAAAGCACAAGTTTTGCAAGAATTGAAACCTCACACATGTAAATAATAAGACAGCATAGAAATAGAAGGAAGATTTACATCTAGTAAATTTCTATAGAAGGCTACAATACTACAGCTGATATCCACTTCATTCAGGACACTATACAGGAATTTGAAATGAGAATTACCTGGGATCGATTTTGGCATCTGTTATATGCATCGCACCTCCAATTATACAAGAAGCAGCATYCTTGAATRTTTTCTCTAATGCCTGCCCCTGTTCCAAATCTCTGATTACAAACAAGATAAMATTACTAAATCACATTACACAACTTATAACTCTACTAGATGGTGCATAATAATCATCAAATTTTAACAGTTAMTAAAGTCTATGAATTATACTTTTCCATATCTTCTTAAAATGCCAACATATGCTCCGACGTTTCTTGTCAAGAGGCAGTGGATTTCAATAAGAGTAAGAACTGTGAATGGAATATGTTGTTTGCATATGCTAGAAGGGAAGAAGTGCTTCTATACTATAGTTGACAGACTTGGTCGATGTCAAATTTATTCACCTCAGCCGTAATCAATACTGCATAATAAATATCATGGACGATTGACTCTCTGTGATAGTGATCTTTTGTCATTCTTGATTTTGCCAGAAAGTCCTGCATGCTCTGATAGAAGCTCCCCTTCTCAAAATCTCCATATTTTGAGCAATCATTGCATACTGACTTTCCCAGGATTGTGACTGCATCCAAAGGCATGCTAATTTTAGCAGTGTCTGCCTGTTGGATTCCAAACATAACTCGACAACCAGAGGGTCAAGACAAAGTAATCAGTTTCTTCTTATTTCTTTAATTCCTGTGTAACAAAATAGAAATTCAAAATATGGACAGAGGCTCCATAAACTTACTAAGCGTTTTCCAGCCATTTGAGCTGCGGCCACTAACTCATGCCTGTATCCAGCCAAGTACAAAAAGTATAAATGCTGGAATACTGCAAGTAGACTCCACAAGAAACCCTAGCTGTCATATTTTAGCTCACAGAGAAGTTATCAATGACTTTCAAGTTTCAACTTTTACAAAATAAATCAAGTGCCATGATTATAGGACAGTCCTCTAATGCAAAAAACAGATCATGGGGTTTGTCTTCCAAGTAACTTAGGAAAAACAAAAAGGACCACGTTTCTGTTAGTAATGGTATGGTAACATTAATTAATGTGTGATTAAACATACTAAACCTAATTCACTAAATAATCATCACATATAAAGATAATCCAATACACAAGAATTGTCAGGGTATAATAAGTACCCTTAAGATAATATCAAATGAGGCTTAGGTCTCTTTATAAATAGGTGTTAGGGTTACTTATGTGAGACCTGAGCCAGGGTGTGGGACCCCTCGGGGGGCACCCATTCACACCAATGTGGTCCACAGCTGACCACCAAGGGTGTATAATACATAACATATAAGGGCCATCAGGGCCACAAGTAAAGCATGGCCAACAAATCTGCAACATCCTCCCTTAAGATTGACTTGGGGACACAAGTACAGAAAGTTGACATAAAAAATGTTGATGTGTGACCTTTATTAAGAGAGATTGCTTTCTTTCACACATTATAACTTATAATAAATTAGATAGAAAGGAGGTCAAACAAAGCCTATACCTTAATATGACTTTATGCAAAAAGAGAGATAACCACCTTAAAATTAGGAAAATCAGATTCAATCTACATACAACATGACACTATCCAATCAGCCTTTAATTGAGCATATATTTGCTACTATTGGAATTATATTTTCTTGTTCCTCAGAAATTTCTACTCTAAGATCTCTCTATCTTCTTAACGTATGCATTTAGAGGAGGAAGAATTTAACCAATGCCATGACATCTTCCCTTGTACATTTTCCTAGTTAGAGGAATACAAGAGGATCTCTATCTTCTTAATCTATGCATTTAGAGGAGGAAGAACTCAACCAATGCCATGACATCTTCCCTTGTAAATTTCCGTAGTTAGAAGAATACAAGTAGATTTTATACTAATTAGAGAAGGTTCCTTGCCTTGTTTAGTAGATGTGCCTAGCAAAAACATACATTGCTTGCATTTGGTCCCTTGTCTAGTAGATGTGCTCAACAAAGTCATGTTTGGTACATGTGCCCAACATGGATAAGGATACTAGCTACTTAGTAGGAAGAAACTCTTCCTTTGACTTGTAAAGGTGCATAGTGAGGGGTTGTAATTGCTGCAGTAGAAAGCTCTTCATTTATAGTTGTCTTTTCATGTTAAAATATATCTCATTTTGAAAGATTTCCTAGTTGGGCATTAATAGTTTATTAACTATATGTCCCCAAGCATCAGAGACAGGAAATGAGAAATGGCAGGAAGGGTCGACAAGTATTGGAGATTCGGGGTTCACTCCTTGCAAAACCATTGGAAATGGGGAAATGCTAGAACATGGTTTCTAGAAATGAGAAAACAAATTCAAGTAAAACCTATCATATACTTTTTTTTCCAAGGAAAAAATCCATAATTTTATTTATATAAAACAAATTTGCATTGGCATATGCCTCAAGGTATTCAAAAGTAAGGGCTCTGTAGCCAGATGGAGAAACAGCTCTGCATACATGCCTTATATATCAGTGAGCTATATCACAAAAAACATAGCTGTTCCTGGACTTAAAAGGACATTAAAATCTATCATATACTTATCGATTCATTATTTCATTTAGACATGAAGCAATAAAATTATAAATCACATAACTTGAATCTCAATGCATAGATTAAAACACTTTTCATTGCCAAATTAAAATTTGAAATCAGTATTCAATGTTCATAATTAATAACACATATTTCAAGATTTAAGAAACAAAATTTCAATGTTCATAATTAATAACACATATTTCAAGATTTAAGAAACAAAATCACAAAAGTTGAAATACCTAACGCAAAATCATAGCTCAATCATCAACATGGATACTATCCTCTTGCCCAACAACAAACAAGCAATATAAAAAGTTTAGAATCCAATTTTTACATATCTTGCCTAATGGTGCATTTGCAAATATAAGCTCCTTCCTCGATCACAGGCTTCATGGATATTATTATTGCATATGTTGCTTGTTCTCTATATTTTATGTCATTGTTCAGGGTAGGCTGGAGAATGGTAATCTATTATGCTAAGAGACGGTCACCTAAAAATAGTAATCAAGAAAATTTGGTTGCCTCGCCATG
>ML830795.1:0-24331 GCA_009831015.1 Picea engelmannii | reverse complement strand
TTTTTCATACAATTTGGCCAACGCATCCATCAAACCCTTCGTTGTCTTTTCTTTCGAAATATTGAAAGCCACCGACGCTGCCAGGCTCAGCCGTATCGTTCCTAGAGCCTTTCTGTCAAGAATCTCCCATTCTTCGTCCTTCACAGCCGTTGGCTTCTTTGCTACTCCACTCAATGGTAGGAATAGATCCTTCTGATATAAATAGTCTTCCATCTGCATCTTCCATAACTGGTAGTTTTGGCCGTTAAATTTCTCGACCCTAAACTTTCCATCTTCCAACATCGCTCCCACTCGAACCAAGAACCCTCTTTTCCTGCGAGTTACCTTATGCTCTAATACCAATTATTAGAAAAACAGGACCGCGGAGCAATAAAATAAAACAAATGTAGAAACAAAACACAGAAGACACACAATACAAGAGAGACACAGATTTACGTGGTTCACCCAGTGTGGGTTACGTCCACTAGAGAAATTGCCAGGTCCTTCCTTTATTATTATCCAACAAATGAAGGGATACAACCTACAACAAAACTCGCGGTAACTTCCTCTTCTTTCTCTCACACTCTCCTCTCTCAGAATACAATATTCACCATCAATCATAGCCACAATACATTTCCCTCATAAAAGAAGGTTTCCTTCTAGGGCAAAAAACCCTAACATAATCTCTATTGTTAGATCTGCGACCTTATAATGAACGGTCCAGATTTACAATGAAATTACAATATACTTTTATAAGGCAATTTTTGGACCCCGCAAAGGGGGTACCCCCCCTCTGCACTCCCCCACGTGGAAGAGTGTACATACTTCTGGGGTGTTAATGCTTCATGGGGTATAAACACGGCTGAAAGCAAGGACCTCTGAATCAGGAAGATAATCAAGCTCCACAACCAATAGAACATTGGTTTGAAATTGTGTGTAATCCATTTTTTGTTTGCATAAAAGGCTGGTGGATTGACAGAGTACATTATCATATAATTGTTACATGTTCCATCTTAGAAAAAATAACCTAAGTAAACACAATATCCAAGAACTATGACAACACCGAACCTGCTAATGAGAACAGACGTTAAATCCAAAAAAGAAGCAGCAACGAAGACTCCAAGGCAATTTTTTTTAATAGCAAATCCATTTAAAAAAATAAGAAAAACCCGAGTATTGTACATCTATCCTTAAAAATTGGACTCAGTTCTTCGAGCCAAAACATTGAACGTATCTGCCACAAGCACAGGCATGGGATCCACAGTATGCAACATCCTTGCATTTTTCTCCTCGCTGAATCATCCTGTGGTGAAATTGATAGTTTTCAGAAGCTTCCCGTGAGGAAGAAGACGAAAAACGTTACAGGGCAAATGGAATAGCCCTTAACTGAAACTGCCTTTGTATAGTTGAAAAATATTCAGGGACATAGGTTGCACGTGTAATTTCATAGGCCCAAATTAGTCCATTTTGGGTGGAAGGAGATGACTAGTAGAAAAATGCCTTCCAGCAATGAGAGTTTTGGACCTCATTCCCGAAGATGTTAATTGTATATTCAGAGAAGAGGACAGTAGTCCCGCAAGAGAATAATTTGTTTACTCAAAATATATCTGTGGGAGCATCAACATATCATTTCTTTACAGTAAAACTCTTCCGCCCAGAACAAACTAATTTGGAACTCTGGAATTCCTACTTTCGCGCTGCAAAGCGGCTATTGCGTTCAACATCGATTTCTTTTCTGAAACTCCTTTTGGTGTTGTCAGGACCGCCATCACTGAGCCAAGAAGTTTTGCCTGTTATGGTTGATTTCAATTTGGGCGCAGGAGTGGGAAGAGTCTTTGCATTGCCATCATCCATCGTCGTATCATCGGCTATCAGATCATCTTCTTCTGGCTCAGAATCCATGACATCAACCTATGCGACAACCATGAATGCAAGTGGGTAGGTTCTCTGAGCAGGCAGGGTTGCCTTGGAATTCTTTGGCTTGAAATATATCTCTCGATGTACCAAGAGACCATCTCCTTTTTTGCTCCTGGGCGGAGGGAGACGAGCAGTAAGAATATGCCTTGGAATAGTGGAACCTCTGGCCATTATGCCCGAATGTGTTTACTGTATCTGGACAGAACTACTGCCACAAGCTAACGACAATTTCCGTTTGCTCGAGACAATGTTTGAAATAAAAATCGGGGAGGGATAATATAAGCCTCCACAAATTATGGTTTAATGTGTATCAATGGAATATCTCCTCGAGCCTTTCGCTGATCAATGACAATCTCCAAGGTTCGTGTGGAATGAGTTGTCACCATTACAGCTCACTAATTGCATAATTAGAAAAAAGTGCAAAGCTTGTGGTGATGACGAAGAGAGATTAAGAATTAGAAATTTCTTAGAGGCGCCAACCCGTTGGCGCACAAAAACAGATTGCATCATGTTTGAAATGAATACTTGGAAAGGATAACATACTTCTATGCAAATGTTAGTTTAATTCATAGTAATGACAAATCTTCTCCGGATTTCCGAACATTAATGACAATCTTAACGATCCCTGCAGGATGCACTACTAGCATTAAAGCTTAATTACTGCGTATCTGGAAACAAGTACGAAGACAACGGTGATGGCGAATTGTGACGAAGCATTGTACATTTCGCGCACCCGCCAACCGACAAAACCGATTCCAAGAAATACCTAAGTATGGAAAGTGGTCAAGCGGGTTACAAAAGAAAAGGGCAGAAGATATACCCAGGAGATGTGAAGGGTTAATGGACATATTGCATCTCAGTGGCAGATATCGGCCATCAATTTATATGTCGCGGAATTTCAGATGTTGTTTGTGCGTAGGGGAACAATGGAAGCGCAATGGCGAGAGGGAAATTTGTCTATAGCTGAACTTCGGGTTCTGTATATATAAGCATGAGACATTGGGAAAAAGGACCAAGTAAATAGAAAGTGAAAGCATATGAGATGAAGGGGGGTTTGTTTGCTAATTTGTAAATTGAGGAAGTCTGGGTGCTAGTTGCACGTGGCGGAACAATGGAAACGCAATGTTAAACCCGCCTATGCAGGAATCCATGATTGAATATGTACTATAAAATATGAACATGAGATGTTATAGAGCATGTACGAATCCCTCATTCCATGCTTGGACACTTTTTGGATCACGGGTTCTCAGACTGGCGGGCTTTAAATTGGGCATCCATTGTTTCGTGGTCTACAAATAGCATCCAAAATTCCGTGATATACAAATTGGCCAGCGGACCTGCGGGCTAGCTCAGTCAACATTGCACTCTTTTTGTTTCGTGTCATACAAACAATACTCAGAGTTCCGCGATATACAAATTGACAGATGAACTCCAGGGCTGCCGGCCTCAAGAGTGTCATTGTTTACAGATTCTAATCCCTATCAAGTATTTAACATTATCTAAAAACATTATTTTGAATACTAAATTATTAATATTAAATATTGATATTGTACAATTTAATTAGACAAGGACATTTGTACAATATGAAATGGGGAAGTCGTCGGTCGCTAGGGCTGGTGATATAAAAGTAAGTGAAATCTGAATACGTGAATCCGCTAACTTCCTTACCAATAAATTTTCCGAAAAAAATGAGGAATACATAAAATCTACTTTTAGAAAGTACAGACACGAGATTTTATAGAGCATGTATTGTTCTCGCATTCCATACTTAAGCCAATCTTTGGATCGCGGGTTCTCGAACTGGCGGGCTCAAAACTGGGCTTCTATTGTTCCGTGACTTACAAATAACATTGAAGAGTTCTGCGATATACAAATTGACAGGCGGACTTGCCGCCTGGATCTGTCAACATTGCATTTCTATTGTTCCCTGTTGTTCAAACACAAATTCAGAGATGGACTCCAGGGCTAGCAGGCTCAACCTTGCGATTGTTTATGGATGTTGATCCCTATCAACTATCTAACACTACCTAAAAA
Organism: Picea engelmannii; assembly: GCA_009831015.1. Taxonomy (NCBI): domain Eukaryota; kingdom Viridiplantae; phylum Streptophyta; class Pinopsida; order Pinales; family Pinaceae; genus Picea; species Picea engelmannii. The sequence goes on along the minus strand of ML830795.1, from coordinate 20,401 downwards.
TATTATTTTCAATACTAAAGTATTAATATTAAATATTCATATTGTACAATTTGATTACACAAAATTATAAAAGGATGTGAAATATCTTATTTCAAAGAAAAACCCGCGTATTTGGAAACTTGCGTTCCAAAAATTTTGTATAATATGAAACAGGCAAGAGGCCGGTCGAGCTGCTGATATAAAAATGGGTGGAAATCTAAACCTAATTAGCCACTTTTTGGATCGCGAGTTCTCAGGCTAGCGAGCTCGAAATTGGGCCTTTGTTGTTATGTGCCCTACAAATAGCACCCAGAGTTTCGCGATATACAAATTGACAAGCGGACTTGCAGACTATTTGAATTTTAATAGCATGTTGTCGATGTATTAGCACAATTGGACTTGGGCCAGTTTATATTCCTTTTTTACAATATCAAACGGAGAAGCGGTCGGTCGACCTGGTGATATAAAAGTAATTGAAATATGAAGTCATGAATCCTCTAACTTCTGCAGCTAGAAGTTTTCTGAAAAACGAGTAATACATACTAAGTATGTACTCTTATAAGGTATGCACATCAGGTTTTTATAGAGCTTGCACGGATCCCGCATTCCATACTTGGCCACTTTTTCAATCGCAGGTTCTCAGTCTGGCGGGCTCAAAACGGGGCCTCTATTGGGCCGTATCCTACAAATAGCACCCAGAGTCCCGCGATATACAAATTGACAGGCGAACTTGCGGACTGGGTCGTTCAACATTGTAGTTCTATTGTTCTGTGTCTTCTAAACAACATTCAGAGAAAACAAACAATACATACTAAATATGTAATTCTAAAAACTATGGACATGAGATTTTATAGAGCATGTACGGATCCCTCATTCCATACTTAGGCACTCTTTGGATCGCGGGTTCTTGGCATGGTGGGTTCAAAATTGGGCCTCTGTTGTTCCGTGTCCTACAAATAGCACCCACATTTCCGCGATATACAAATTGACAAGCGGACTTGCGAGCTATTTGAATTTTAAGTATGTACTCTTATAAAGTATGGACATGAAATTTGCATAGATCATGTATGGATCTCGCATTTCATACTCGACCACTTTTTTTATCACGAGTTCTCGGGCTGGGGGGCTGGAAATTGGGCCTCTATTGTTCCGTGCCCCACAAATAGAATCCACAATTATGTGATATACAAATTGACAAGCGGACTGTGGGCTGCCTGGCTCAACATTGCACTTCTATTGTTCTGTGTCCTCCAAACAACACTCGGATTTCCACGATATACAAATTTACAGATGGACTCGAGGGCCAACTTCCGTACCCAGAAATTTTCCGACAAACGAGCAATACATAGTAAACATGTACTTTATATAGACATGAGATTTTATAGAGCATGGACAGATCCTTCATTCCATACTTAGGCACTTTTTGGATTGTGGTTTCTTGGCCCGGCGGGCTCAAAATTGAGCCTCTACTATTTTGTGTCCTACAAATAGCACCCAGACTTCCGTGATATACAAATTGACAGGGGGACTTGTGGGCTCTCTGGCTCAACATTGCACTTCTATTGTCTCGTTTCCTCCAAACAACACTCAGAGTTCCGCGATATACAAATTCACAAGACTCAAGGACTAACAAGCTCAACATTGCGATTGTTTATGGATGGTCATCCTATCTAACATTATCTAAAAATATTATTTGCAAATACTAAATTTTTAATATTAAGTATTTATATTGTACAATTGAATTACATAAAATTATCAAAGGATGTTAAATCGTTTTTTTTTTTTAAAAGGAAGGAAACAAAAGAAAGTTTTTTAAAATTCTATCACCGCAAGCATAACAGGGACCAATTTGAATTTTAAGGGCCTCTTGTTGATATCATAGCACAATTGCACTTCGCACAGTATATATTCGTTGATTTCAAATTATTCCAGGAGATTAATTTTACCAAGTTCATGGATCAAGCAAAAAATGCTAAAGCAACGACCAATTTGAATTTTAAGGGCCTCTTGTTGATATGATAGCACAATTGCACTTTGCTATATTTGTGTTGTGGCCATTTTTTGGATCGCGGGTTCTCGGGCTGGGGGGATGAAAATTGGGCCTCTATTGTTTCGCGCCCCACATAGCACCCACAATTCCGCGATATACAAATTGACAAGTGGACCTGCGGGCTACATGGCTCAACATTGCACTTTTATTGTTTCGTGTCCTCCAAATAGCACTCGGAGTTCCGCGATATACAAATTTACAGATGGACTCCAGGGCCAACTTTCGCACCTAGAAATTTTCTGACAAACGAGCAATACATAGTAAACATGTACTTTATATGGACATGAGATTTTATAGAGCATGAACGGATCCTTCATTCCATACTTAGGCACTTTTTGGATCATGGTTTCTCGGTCTAGCGGGCTCAAAATTGAGCCTCTATTGTTTCATGTCCTACAAATAGCACCCAGACTTCTGCGATATACAAATTGACAGGCGGACTTCCAGACTCTCTGGCTCAACATTGCACTTCTATTGTCCTGTGTCCTCCAAACAACACTCGGAGTTCCGCAATATACAAATTTACAGGACTCAAGGACTGGCAGGCTCAACATTGCGATTGTTTACGGATGGTCATCCTATCTAACATTGTTTTCAAATACCAAATTATTAATATTAAGTATTGATAGTGTACAATTGAATTACATAAAATTATCAAAGGATGTTAAATCGCTTATTTTTAAAAAAAGGAAGGAAACAAAAGTTTTTTTTTTTAAATTCTATCACCGCAAGCATAACAAGGACCAATTTGAATTTTAAGGGCCTCTTGTTGATATCATAGCACAATTTCACTTGGCACAGTATATATTCGTTGATTTCAAATTATTCCAAGAGATTAATTTTACCAAGTTCATGGATCAAGCAAAAATGCTAAAGCAACGACCAATTTGAATTTTAAGGGCCTCTTTTTGATATGATAGCACAATTGCACTTCGTACAGTATATATTCGTTGATTTCAAATTATTCCAGGAGATTAATTTTACGAAATTCATCGATCAAGGAAAACATCCAAAACAAGCCACATACTACATTTGTGTCACAACACCATATAAATGATCAAGCGGATTTGTGGGCTAGTTGGCTAAAAAATTCAATTCTATTGTTTCGTGTCCTCCAAACAACAGTCGGAGTTCTGCAATATACAAATTGACAAACAAAGCACACAACCAAGAACCAACTAAACTTCAAACAGGCCGCAAGCAAGTTCCCATAAGGTTCCATAGAGCAGGACACATCCACCTTTACACCAAAGAATTTCATATACAAAGAAAAGACGTCACCACATTCATTTTTCTCTTGCATCTGGTATATGTTCCCAGTATAAAATAATCGGGGCCATGGGATATATGGGGTTCAATGCCATGCTTCCCATTTTTTAGACCAAACAATGTCCGACGAACATTCATCTGGATGTTGAAGAAATATTACAGAGACACATGAGGCATTTTCGTTTCTTGAAAATGTTTCATATATATTTTTTTCCCTTCTTCAGCCGATATGAAAAATTGCATTGTCCTCATTTAAGGTGAATTTGTTGTGTATCCGAAGGTCCCGCAACATGTAGACATTGCTTGCCTTTTTCTGTAGATACGTTTCATATGACAACTCTGCCAACTTAGGAAGCACATTTTTCAATAGAGGTTGCCTAAGCGTACAATGCATGGTTGTGTTGTCCACGGTTCGGGCGACAACATTGACACAATGTCCATATATATATGGACATTTTTCACCGCATCGCAGACAATCAATCGTATCATCACTTATCAAATCGGAGGCTGAAGCAGGATAGTTGCATTTTGCCCATACAGGTTTAAAGGGGGTCGAGTACACATTGGCTGCAACTAAACCACCTTCAACCTGGCAATGCGAGCATATGAATTAATATATTGAACAATATAATACACATCTAGACCCCCTCCTCCCCTTAAAAAAAAATAAAATAAATAAAACAGGCCGCACAAATTTGTTCAAGGCTATTTCTACAAGCAAAGTGAGGATGATTTTGTGGATGTATACGAACAACAATTGTAGAGCAAGCTATTTTCTTCAGATCCTCTACTATATCTGCTCGCAACTCTGTTACAAAGGTTTCCTGGGTTGTCTGAAAGATCCTTTCTCTAACATCCCTTTTCTTTGTTATATTTTTGAAGAGCATAAGTGGAATATGCCCTTTATGAAATTGTTGCTCCATTGACGAAAACAAATTTGAATGCGTATCGAACAATTGCAGCTGCAACATGGAACACTACAATATTTGAGTAACTTACCCGAGATACATGCACATGTGAAAATAAAGGACAAAACTAAATACAAAAACTGGTACCATTGCCTTGTCATTGTCTGACTCTCCATCCTTTATATGGAGAATGTGTTGCAAGCCAAGTTTTCTCGCCAGTGTGACAGTTGCGCCAATCGTTTTGATTGGGTAAATGTCAGTGCTCTGTGCAAGCTGGCTGATAGTCGAGTTCGGGACGAAACGATATTCTGAACAAACATCGGAAATTTTTTCCACAATACTTGTTTCATTAAGTGAAATAATTCGATCACAATCACCACGGTCATATACTGTTTTGGGTAATATATTAAAATTTGTAATGGATATCCCATTACCCGACAATATTTTTTCTGCATGTTTCTGGACAAGTTGAGGAGGAATAGTCAGTGTCACTGTCATCATGGCCTCCTTGTCTGTCATGTCAGCACGCATAATGGATCTACTTTTGTTTGCCTTGTCCAAGTAGGTTCTATAGATGATCATTATGTCCTCGACGAACACTTGTCCAATTCGGCGGTTGTTCAAGCCCTCTATTGATAATAATTTAGATGCTACAACTCTAGACCCGGTGACATTTTTTGAACAGGAAAACTAAAGTGAATGGTACTGCGCATATATATATTTGTATTCTTATTTCACTGGCATAAATCTATAAGTACACGCATAGCTTCGATGAACTATGGAGGCAGAGTGTTGCAACCACACCTCTTAGTCTGTGGAACATGTGGCACATTTGGCGTCTCGCTTGTACTTGTTGACACTTCTTGTGAACTGCAAACCATGTATTGCAGATGACATCAACATATTCACCATGCCATAGATGAATATATAGCTGAGGATATTTGTTTGGTAAACATAGTAAGAGTAGAGCGTATGCATCTTTACCTTTGGCCTTGTCGGTCTGTCGATGTCTGGGATGACTGACTGCTCATGACCATGTCACTAGTCCAAATTTTTTCTGATGCAAGCAAGTGCAGATGAACATTAGGACTAAACAAGAATATGCGTTGTATACAGTCCATTAGAAGGACTAAATAACCATAAAATTGTATGCATCTGATTTTTTTAACTGGAAAAATGTTTAACAGTAAACAGGGGGTGAGGGTGGGGCACCACGACCAATCTGTAAATCGCGGAACCCCGGAAGACAGGGAAACAATCTTGAACTTGCCAGCCTGACACCCACAATCGACAAAGTGGATAACTATGGAGTAAGGTAGAAGTGCGACCACAGGTGTAAAACTGTTAGTCCGCCAACCGACACGGCAAGGCATTTTCGGAAAGAACACTAAGCAGATGAATTAGAAAACAAAAGGGATAATAGAAAATGAAAAAAATAGAAATAGGGAGGGTAGAAAGGCCCATTGCTGCGAAGCCATTATTTTCAAGTCTAATATTATATGCCCCCACCTGGTTTGTATATTTAATTTACCAACACGGTTGGTATACCTTTTACAAGATTGTACCATAGAACCCTCTGTTGTTGCACACAACAATTCATCTTCGTGTCCGAGCAACCTGTTTTTTCCAAGGCATCAACGTTGATTATGCAATGGACATGAAGGCAAGTTAGTATAAAGACAGACATCTAAAAGAAAGAGAAACAGGTCTATTTACCCGCCAAAGTGTCCATTGCCCTCTCTAACCATTTTGTTTGTTTAAATGCATCGAAAACATAATGGACACGAAGTAGGTTAGTACGCAGGAAGACATGTATTGAAGATAACTTATAATGAAGACAAACATGTAAAAGAAAGAGAAACAAGGTTATTTATCCGCGAAAGAGCTCATCGTCATCTCCAACCACTCTGTTTGTTTAAATGTAGCAATGCAATGAAAACACAACGAACATGAAGCATGTTAGTATGCAGGAAGGCATGTAATGAACATAAGTTACCATGTAGGAAGGCACACAACATGTACATATAATAAACTAAGTGAACACATATACAGACAATAAATGAAATACAAAACAACGCAATATGATGTAACAGTACAAACATCCACCTTTCTATATCTTCTTCAACCGATGCAGTCAAGACTCCGTCATTTTCTCCAACTATTCTGTTTGTTTGAATGTGGAAACACACAAAATACAACGGACATGATTGGAAGCTAGTATGCACCAGAGAACAAGCAATATGTACATATACCAAAAGAGACTCAACGAACAATCTAGAAGATAGGCAGAAACATGAACCTTTGCGCTTCTCCATCCATCACTGTAAACGTGTAATTTTTTTTGCCCTGCCCAAAATATATTACAAGCCACAAAATATTACGAAATTGCATGGCCGTAGCTAAATGATTTTTGGTTTTCCATGGAAAATTATCCAGACATGCTTCCACCGATGGAAATACATGTTCTTTATCCTCTACACAGACTGTTGTGCCCACGATACAAGTTTTTGGTTTTCTGTGGCAAACTACCCAGACATGCTTCCAGACATCAAAATATAATCTTGCAGAATCTTTGTTGTACATATCATAGCTCAAGTACAACACAAGTTGTATCGTGCGCACACCAGTTTGTGTAGAGGAGAAAGAACATGTAATGTCACATGGGCACATCTGACCATACATGGTTTATAAATGTACCCTGCATATTCTTTATTCTAACAAAAAAACAACGCATATTGCAATTTCACATGTAATCCTCCAACAATTTTGCAAGCAACTATTTTCTTTCATGCCACCACTGAAGCACCAACAAATCTCACAGCAGAACAGATACTGACCTCGGTAGACAGGGCAAATAACACAATTGCATGTCGACTTCTGGGTGCAGGGGTTGAACACCGCAAAGCGCCCCCAAAAACAATAACAATCCAAAAAAAAAAAAAAAACTCCAACCACAGGCGCTGGACCCCAACCCTGCAAGGCCGAATCAAACAAAAGAAAACAACAGCAAGCACCAAACCAGCGAGAAAGCATGAACACGCCGAATTGCACCCCCCAGGGCTCGAAAGCATAAACCAGAGCCAAACAAACAGAACCAACAACCCATGAACCAACGAACCAACAAGAACCACCGAGCCAGTAAACAACATATGTATCTCCAACGATTACGAAACTGTAGCCAAAGCACAGAAGGAACCAAAAACATACGACGACCATGCCACTGCAAATAAGCAAACATTCTTAATTCCAAACTGCAAACACTGAACAACAAATAAGGAATAGAAAATGAAACTATGGCATGGAAACTTACTCCTAAACAACAACATGCAGAAGCGCAGGTCGAATCGAGAACTAAACAACAACAACCAACAACCAATGAACCAACGAAGAATAAGCACTCACCGAACTAGTAAACAATGTATGTAGCTTCAACGATGAGAAAATTGCATTGCAAAGGTAGAAGAAGGATGAAACATACAATGGCTATTCAACTGGTGGTGGACAACAACAATGTACAAATTCACTGTAACATTGTATGGAAATTTTCGAGGAAAAATGTACTCCGATAAGCGTATTTAGATAAACATGTAAGCTTGTCAGGCTGTCTAAGGACCTCGCGGTATGCAAACATTTAAGTTGTCAGGCCTCTTGGAGGACCTCGCATCATGTAAACATTTAAGCTGTCAGGCCTATTGAGGCGTCTCGAAATAAGTGTCAATACATTTCAATAGAAATCTATGCGGCAAGGACGTTATAAATAGTGGAATTCCCAATCACTATAAAGCTTCGATATCAAAACATTTCAATATGATTAGTACAAATAAAAACTTACGGATATATTAAGCTAGTAGAAAATGCTAACACAAACATTCGAACTAATGCTAGCATTAATCCACCTTCAAGCAATACATAGGAAAAATATGTTATTCAAAAAGACTGTATACGAGAAAAAGTTTGGATATGTTTCCATATAAAACATTGGGAATAGCGAAGCCATCAATAAGACCTCCAATCTCTTATCCAATCAGATCAGTACATATATGTTGCTTTTTATTATATAAAAATATATGCTTTTAATTCCCTAGCTCAAAGAGTAGGTATTATGCAAATATTTCTGGTCAAAGGAAAAACTAATATGTAGTCAACGAATTATCGATCGCTATAGTCCCTCTATGCCTACGACAGGGACTAATAATGGGTTATTTATAGGAGGAAGTATTGGAGTAATAATAATGAAGATTATAAGTCAATTGGGTGTAGCTTGGATGGTTGTGAGGAATGATTGTTATTCTCCCCACTAGGGTTCAATTTCTATAATGACATGAATAAAGCTCAAAAATGAGTATGTTGTAATGCAGTAACCTCTTGCATTTACGTAAACAAAATTAATGAAAATGGATCTTCAAATTAGTGACAATTTATAATGTTTGTAGTCTAAACATTCCATATGAAAATGGATTTTCAAATTAGCGATAATTTATCATGTTTGTAGTCTAAACATTCAATATGAAATTGGATTTTCAAATTAGTGACAATTTATAATGTTTGTAGTCTAAACATTCGATTTTTTGGCATTTTTACGGACATATTTTCCAATCAATTTTAGGTGAAATTAGGTTGAAAATTGTTGGAATTCCAAATTTGAGTGATTGAGTCTGTACAATTCGAGTGCCCATAGGGTTTTTGAGGGTGTTGAATCCATTTATGCATTCAAAAATGCAATTTAAACAACAAAATTCTCCGGATTCCAATGAAAAAATTCAAAAGATCAAATGTTTAGACAACGCCTTATAATGAAAATGGCTTGTCTCGATCCTTTGTATTTAATTATTGGCAAAGTTAATAATATATATGATTCAATTTTGTGTACTTAACATGATATACACTCGAGAATTTTTTCCCTTTATTGGTTTTGTGTAAGCATTGGTAAGTCTCTTTATGGGTTGGCAAATCATCTCGATACTTAAAAATAATTTTGCGCAATAGAGGTTAGAGGTTTTTATAACACATGTTATTTAAAATTTAAAAAAATTTAAAGTAAGTGGGTGCAATAAGTTTATAGGTTTTGGTTAGTGTTAGAGTTGAGTTCAATTTTAATAATTTTAAGATTTGTTTTCTAAACTAAATTGTAATGGATATTTTTTTCCTCAAGTTGAATCAAAACATTGAAAGGAGAAAACAATAATTGACAAACCCATTTTTCTCTTAGATGGAGTCATGACTCAATTCTAAGCAATACGAGAACCAAAGCTCATGCATAACATAAGCAATTAACACATGTTGTTTGAAGTTGCAAACTACAATTCTTGTTATTATTTTTGGGAGATATAGACACATAGATTCTCAACTAGTTTCTACAAAGGCAGAAGATGCTAAGATTTATCCACTAATCTTGTGATTTTCCTTTATATGTTCACATTATAGCTATGGATGCCTTTTTCTTCACAAAGAATTTTGACCTTTTAGGAGAATCCATATACAATATAGAGATATGAAATGTATATCAATTTGCATGACTTAGTGATACAATTTGCATGTTGTAAGCATCTCCACTAATCTTGTCTTGTGATTTTCCTTCCTCTACGCACATCACAGATATGGATTCCTTTTTCTTCACAAATTCTCTTGATTTTTTAGGAGAATCCTTATACATTACAGAGATATGAAATGTATATCAATTTGCACGACTTAGTGATACAATTTGCAAGTTGGAAGGATTGGAAAATGAGTATAGTTGGGAAAATGGAATATAAGTATTGATAATATACAATTTGCAAGTTGGAAGGATTGGAAAATGAGTGTAGTTGGGAAAATGGAATATAAGTATTGATAATATACAATTTGCAAGTTGGAAGGATTGGAAAATGAGTGTAGTTGGGAAAATGGAATATAAGTATTGATAATGATCCCAAAAAAGTAATAATGAGTAATATAAATAAATGAATAGGTAGGTGCTTGAATAGTTGAACTTCTCTATCTCGATTCTAGAAGAGCTCACCATTCCTCTTTATACACTCGAATAACCACTGCAAAAGCTCCCACTAAACCCAAGTTTATCACAGACCCAAGATAAACTTGATCTATCAAGACCGAGCCAAACCCTCAACAACAAAGGCATCCCTCTGAAGCAAAAAACGAGCTCTGATACCACATGTAAGTTTTAAACCTGTGAATTAAAGCAATGCATATCGATTCTTAAGCAAAACAAAATTTAATCAATGGCTCATACACATAGTACACAAAGATTTATATCGGAAACCCTCAACTGGGGAAAACCTCTCTTATATTCATTATATTGAATTTCACCATTCACCATACAATATATACAATGTTTTTAGGTATTCCGTAGATACCAAAACCCTAATCCCTTAATCTGGGATTAATTTAGAAAATTGGTAAAAATAGGAAAATTCGCTAAAACTAGCAAAAACCACCCAAAAGAAAATTTTGGGCACTTCCCCCAACCCCATAGGCCACGGGCTACCGCTCGGTGCTAAATGCTACACGTAACCAGGGAGGGCCATACCTTCCCCCCCCTAGGACCCCCCTTAGGAAGCGCCTGACGCACACGACACAAAGGGCACTACTAGAGGGATCATTAGACGCAGTTGTCGAATCTAACATGCCCACACACACACGTGCAAAGAATATAACACATACCCAACACTCTGATTACCTTTATGAGACAATGTTGCCTCATCTCCTCTTAGAAAAAAATATGAGTTATGTCCTCCTTCACTGACCTTTAAGACAACTTCAAATGACTGTCCATCATTTGTAAAACCTGCAACCATACACAAATTATCAGATTTTAAAATATAAGACTCTCTAGCCCCATTTGAGGCCTTTGTGATCAAATCCTTATGTTGATCTGAACTTGTCCAATAGTTCATGGGACTCTCATCTAATCGCTCATCAACATCCTTATCTCCACATTCTCTAAGGACTGATCCTTGCTCTAGTTCACAATAGTGAACTCCCATTCCATACACAACTACTCTGAGTTCTTTCTTCAATCTAGCGCACAACCTCTGCTTCAACTTCACTTGCAATCTATGCCATTTCACCTTCTTCTTCTTCAATATCCAACTATATCTCTGGTCTTCTTCATATCTCTGTAGCAACTCCATTAGTACACTAAGATGTACTCTTATTTTAGCCATTTCTCTCTCAAATTCTTCATCGGTTATTCTCTTTATGCTAACCTCTTTAGCATTTTTCTTCCTTTGGTTGTGGCTTATTCCTAAACCTTTTTCATGACTATCAATAATCATCTCCATCTCTTTCCTTGTGAACTTCTCTTGTTCACTGTGAGTTTGATCAAGCCTCTCCTATGTAACAAGCCTCAATACTTGCTACGCAATACTCTATCAAGCCTTCCTCTTGAGCTTGACCTCCTGATATCGTTATGGTTCTCTCTTCTAGAACCTTATGAGCACTCCTCTGCTCCTCTCTAGCTTCTGCACCTGGTCACATTCTTATGATAACTTCTATTGTTCTCCTTACTTCCAATACTCAGTTGTAAGTGTTTAAAACATCCCTTGTTGCAAGGTTCTTTTTGCCACAAGCTTCCTCACTTGAGAGCTTTGCTTGCTCCCTCTTCCTCTATCACAACTTCAATAGCTGTAATGGTTGCTATCATATCCTATCTCCCTCCCGTTGCTACCTCCTAGCCTTCCTCTACATAAGATCCTTTGTTCTCTACTTCCAAACTCAAATATTCATTCCTTGAAGGATCTTTGCTCTTTTTGTCTTTGTATCATTTGTCCTTGTCATATCCAAACCTGCAATTTATGAATATCTGGTCGGGATTGTCTTCTATGATTATTGGAACGAGTAGGAATGAACCTGTCAAGACTTCCAATGAGCACAATTGCGCTATGATCCCACAAATTGATGACCTCAATAGGCCAATTTCTAGGTAACAAAGTCTCTGTACAAAAATCTATGACAATTGCAACACTATGTACTTGCTCTTCCTACAACTCTTTGGCTAACACATTCAATCAATACCCAAGATGTTTTATCACAAAGAATTTCATTGTCTCTCTCTATAATATAAAAAATTGTAATCATAAATTCATTAGAGCTCACATTTAATCCATTCAATCTGGGATTAAACTCCTCAGAGTCCCTTTCTTGGAATTGGAGCAAAATGATGACCACTTTCCCACTTTTTCAGAGTTCTGAAATATTATGCTTGCACCTCCAACGCCCTTGCTACCCAAATTTCTTCTTTCTGGTACTGAAATCATTGATCAATTAGGTTATGGGTTCCCCTTTCTATGCATAGTCCAATAATTTCTAAATAAGAATAGAAGTGCTTACTATAAGTGCTCTTGAACCCAATCGGTGCTAAACTTCTTTATAACCACCACACAACCAAGCATTAAGTCCACGGGCAATGAATGGTAATGGTACTCATTTCTTTAATCAAGGGACCAAGGGTCATAACCTTGGTCTAAACTGACATTATTTTACTACTTATCGATGATGTTTTTTAACTTATAACACATATGGGGGGGTCAAGTAATGGTTTCTAAACCCACACAAAGGCTCGAAGTGCATCCTCCTTTTAACACATGTATAAAGTTGGTTAACATTTACCACTTTCGAGGGGTTACTTTATGATAACCCTCACACCCTTTTTATAGAGAGATCTGACTTCGACCATTGAAAAATTCTTTGGATGGACAGTTTGATTTATCTTCGACCTTTGAATATTCAAAACTTCGTTGTGGATTTCGATTTGCAGCTCCGATTTAATCTCTCGGTAGATAAACGATCATGATCTCTCCATGCTATTTTGATACTTGGATCATCGTTGATCCTTTCAATGATCAATGATGGATCATTACCTTTGTCGAACACATCATTCTCCATGGAATTCAAAATAGGCCAATGGTCACGACTTGATCTAATGACTATTGTTCCTCATGCTTCTAAAGAGATTCAATCTTTGATCTTAAAGGAATTTGAACTCTGTTATGACCTGAAACTCTGACGTACTGTATCACAATTCAACTTGAGATATTCCTCGGTCTATGAATGTATTAACTTAATACAAATTCCAATTGTTCCATGGTTTCACTCTGATGTGAGAGTTCTACTATTATTTATCCTAAGATCCTGCACGAAAAAACTCAAAAGGGTTCCTCTCAACCTGACAGAGAATCTATCACTCTGTTGATGATCATAAACTCAATCAATTATCACAATGTCCACGAAATTATGACATCAAACCAAGTACACAGGAGAATGCCAAATTAATTGTCTTGTATTAATTCAAATTCTATACATAAACTTGCATAAGGCCTCTTTACCTATCCTGACCTGATTTACAATATGTTTGGCTTCTTGGGTAGTGTTGGCCCTTGACCAAGTTTTGGGAGATACTTGGTCATGATTGACCATTTTTGGGACTTTGAAAGCATGTCGAAGATGGAGTGTCAGACGAAGCGGAGATTGCGGAATCTCGACCCACTTTTGGGTTTTTTTGGGATAATGTAACGGGAATGGGATGTCGGCCCATGGGTTTTGCCCATGTGTAGGCCTATTTTGTATGTATAAATAAGTAATCTAGGCGATGCAAGAAGTAGTACATCTATGTGATGGTAAATATTGCTATGTGCAAGTGATCTATGTGATTGAGTAGGCTCTATGCATACTGTTGAACTTGCAGTGTTAAGTGCAAGTCGTTGTAAGGAGCTGTGGAAGGCTTTGTGCTGTAACACAAGGAAGAAGGATCTAGTGAGTTGCGTAGATCTTCTATCCTATGCGAAGAAGGTTTTTGGTGGCTTTGTGTTGTAACTGATTGAAGACACTAATAAAGAAGAAGAGTTGGTGGATGTAGCCCTAGGGTGGGGGTGAACCACGTAAATCTGTGTGTTATGCTTTGTGCTTCGACTTGATGTGTCTATCCCTTCTTTTGCTAAGTGCTTTGATATATTTAGATAGATGTACATGTTCTTTGTTCTTCTTAGAGGTGTGTGAATGTTAGATCTGACATGAATGACGATGCTTAGTGCCGATCTACCGGATCTGATCTGTTTTACTGTTGCTAAGTGTTGAACTACCTTAGATCTAAGTAAATGTTGCGATGCTCTGTGCTATCTGTGAAGTATAATAAGGGTTGAATATTGACGAATGATCGATGCTAAGTTCTCTGTAAGAGATATAATCACAGATCGTGTCCCAGCTAAGGTTGCAGACACCTGAGTCTTGCAACCACCCCTGCCTCTACCTCGGGTGAGACTTCATCTACTTTGTAGGTGTTGCTGAAAGGGACGATAGTTAGGGTTTTGTTGGTGCGCTGTTGTAGCGTTGAACCCCGGGTCTGCCCCTGTGCCAACAAGTAGACTTTCCCTTCTCACACACTCTTCTCCTGTCCAAACCCCTATCTCTCTCTCTCTCTTTTAATGCCCTTAGGCTTACACATATAAAAAAATGTATCTGAACTATAGATCAGTTTCAGATCCTAATTACACTTCTTAAAATATAAAATCTATCCCTAGGATCTCTCAGGTACACAAAATCCTCAAGAGATCTCTATAATCATTCTAAGATATATCTTAATCTCACAACTCTCAAGATCTTCTTATCAAGAGCAGATTTAGTACATTTTAAATAAAATCTCAACTCAACTAATCCAATCCTTCTAGAATTCGAATAAAACATATACTTAACAAAAAATTAAATTAGGGAACCAACTCCCTTGGCAAACTCAACACCACCTAGGCCTAGTCAACAAGTAAACTTTTGGAGGCAGAATGCTGCTACATCACCGTTGAATCCTACTTGAATTTAGAGCACACACTCATACCAAAGAAAATATTAGGTAGAATGTGAGCTAGATAAATGAGGCTACCAACAAGCTTCCTATAAAGAGTAGCATTGACTTTTGGAGAATTCCACTCCTTAGTCAGCTTTACTCTCTAACTTGTAAGGTGTAGCACATGGTTTATAATCTTCCATTTTGAACCTCTGAAATAGATTCAATACATATTTAGGTTGAGAAAAAAGATATCATCATCCATTTGTAAGATCTGGATGCCCATAAAGAAATGCAATAGACCGACGCCAGTCATTTCAAAGGTATCTACTAATTGATTCTTCAATCCCAAGATTAAAGAAACACTACTTCCAATAATGATTAAATCATCAACGTATATGCAACAATAAAAGTATCACCATTTACATGTAAAACATACATACTATGATTTGATTCACAACATTTAAAACCAAGATTAAGAAAGAGTCGAATAATGTTTGCATACCTTGTTGTGGTGGCTTGTTTGAAATCATAGAAGAATTTATTCAATTGAGATACAAGACTACCATCCTTCTCAAATCCCAGGGGTTCCTTCATATAAATCTCCTCAATGAGATCACCACGTAAGAAAGCACTCTTGTCATCCATTTGATGTACCTCTCAACCAAAACAAGCAATAAGTGAAAGAATCAATTGAACAGAGTTCATCTTTGCAACAGGGACAAAGGATTCAGTGTAGTCGATACCTTCTTTCTAAGAAAATCCCTTTTCTACCAAGTGAGACTTATGCCTTTCAAAAACACCTTTAGATGTGAATTTGGCATTGTAAACCCATGTAAATTTCACCACATTCTTCTCTTGCAGTGACATAACTAAATCCCAAGTTTTATTCTTCGTCTAGAAATGATACTAGTCAACCACAACATTCTCCCATTCAGGTAGACCATGTGCATCTACATATGTATTAGGATCACATGCCTCTAGCACACATGCCATTAGAGCAACACTACTACATTGTTTCTGACCTTTAGTTTTTCTTCAGACATTTATATCTCCTGCATCAACACCAACAACTTTAATCATCTTAATTGACCATCTCGGAAGATAAATGTCCCTTGTAGAGGGAGTTCCTACAACAATATCACCATTAGTCGAATGATCCGACATTTCAAAATTTGTGGTTAATTATGCTTTGGAAGGTCAACTACATGTCAATTTTGGTACATGAGTCGATTGTCTAGTTAAAAAACTTGTAGTGTAGTAACCAAACGATCTAGAAGCCTTCAAAAATTCCAGTGGATCATTGATCAATGAGCCAGAGAGAGAGTTCAACAGAGTAACACCTAAGTTACACTCATCAAAGACAACATCTCTCTTGAAAATAATTCTAATTTTACTAGATTAGATAACATCTAGGCTTTCAACTCTTCAAAGTAACCCATCATAATTGATTGTTTTAAGCTTTCATAGTTGCCATAATTATTCATTTTTTCTTTTAGATTTAGAAGTACGTTGTGGATATTGAACTTTCGATGTTTTAAGTAGATTCTCTACTCATCTTCAGGGAAAGAATATAGGTAAAGCAATATATGGCATGGCTCTTTGCATCCAACTTATTTCTCTTGTTATCTAGAATATGAGCCCATGCTATGCATCCAAACCCAACATAATACAAACATGTCTATTTGCATCCAACTTCTTTCTCTTGTCATCTAGAATATGAGTCGATGATATGCATCAAAACATTCTAAGATGTTCAACTGAGGATTCTCATCCACTCCATTTCTAAAGAAAATCCATATCATATACAACTTTGGTTAAAATCATGTTTAGAAAGTAATTTGAGTAGTAGACAACTTATGCCCAAAACTTAGTGTTTATGGGTTTGAATGCCTAGGTTTCAACAATAGGGATTAAACCCAATGGAGAGGCCCAATTAGACTCTCCCTTGTTTGGTGTGGAATAATCCTTCAGATTTATGGCCCAATAGCCTTTCAATGGACTTTACTGTGTATTTTCTTTTTAGATTTTTATATGGATTATCAAGCCAAAAAAAGTGCAATTGTTATTTATTAAGAGTGAAGTGAAAAACTTCTCAAAGTTAATTGTCTTTACAACAATGGAAAAATAATTGTAACTCATTTAATCCTAATAAATAATTCTATAGGAAATATTTTCTTTAACAAGAAAACTTTCTAGGAAAGAAAGATCTAACACTGAAAGAATATTTTACTAATCTGAGCAATGGAAAGAGAAATAGTTAATTATTTAATTCCTTATAACTAATTATATTGGAAACTATTGAGCTAGCATACTATAACTTTCCAGAAAACAAAAACTTGAAACTACACACAAAAAAATTGTACAAAGTTTTTTGCTAAAGAAAATATATTGAAAGAAACCTATAAATTGCACCAAGATAATTTGCATATAATCAAAAAGATCCTAAAGGACACGATGCAAAGAATTAGATAGCAGAGTAATCCATTGTGTTGACTTGCACCGATGATTTCCTTCAAGTAAATGTGTCCTTATCCAAAGAAATGGTTTCTTAATTAATAACAATAGGAGAAGTAATTTTGATACAATATGTTTCACAAAATGTACCTTATGGAGCGAAAATCCAGTACAACTCATTGAATTATAATATTTATACAAATTCAAAAACTGGTTATGGCAACCACTTTTGACCCAACCCTAAGGTGAACTTGAGGTTGAGTCTCTAACTACTTCTTGGTCATATTTTCCCCATTTAATAAAATTTCGTTACATAATTCGGTGTGGGGAAAATATGTTTTTTTAGGAGATCTCAAAATAGAAAGTTCTCTATTAAACCTTTTAATGTACTTTTCTATTTTTTGAAATGTACATTTGAGTTGTGTAGCCTTCCTAACATCATATGTAAGATATTTTTGGAGGTGCACTTTATCTAAAGTTATTATACCTCAAACCTCATGTTTGTTTTGTTGAAATATTTCCCTAAGTTTCTTCCTAACTTGGTACGCTGAGTTGAAATTTTATGTTGGTCCAAGGGAACGTAGCTTGCATTGTGTAGGCCTGTCTTCAATAAAATCCCAAATTTGGATGCAAGTTAGCGACTCTTCCTTTATCTGTTTTTGGAATTCACGAGATATTCTTCCCCAGTAATTTGTATCTTGTTCAATCTCATGTAATTCAGATTTACTTAGCATTATTATATGGTGATCCTCTTCTCCTCTGTTTTTTTTGGATTTGTTTGATAAAATCCACCTGAACTTGGATTTTTCCTTTCTATTTGTTCCAAATAAGGTTTTATTTATAAAAAATTGACAATTGTAAACTCAACTCCTAGACTTGAAATGCTTTGGAGTAGAACTATTTTTTGATCTGGGCATTGGTTTGAACTTCCTCCACAACTTGCTCAACAAAATTGAACACTAATCCTTGTGCAATTTTTTAATAGTTCACTTGATTCTACAATAGAGAGACCTTCTTCTCTATATTTTGGATGTTTGTTGCCTCTTATTTATCTTTATCAATGGTTGCATGAGAAATAGGCAATCCAATAGACAATAGATCAATTAGCCTAGCCGTCTTCCTATCAATAACCTTCTCTTTAGTAGTACATAGAACAATATTATCCAAATCAATCTTCTTTCTCTTTTGTGTTTGCTTAATATTGTCTTGTCTTCTTTTATTATAAGCAATGAGTTTAAGATCAATCACTTCCTCCAATATATTCGCTATATGATGATCACCCAAATATAGTATATTTTCCATGCTACTAGGTGTGATGACTTGTTCCATTGCACCCTCCTTGCCCTTATATGTACCCGGTTTTGGAATTACCAAGGCTTCCATTGTTAGATCTATAAAACCACTGGGAGGAGGTGTAATTTGTTGTTGTGTTTGTTGAGCTTATTGTTCTTGAGTTTGATCAGGGAGTTGTTTCTCTTTTGTATTATATGTATTTCTTGTAGGCCGCTCTCCTTGATCTTTCTCTAAATTTGCTAAATATGATTTTTCTCAATCAAGCATGTCTTGCTTTGCCTTTTTCTTAGATTCCTATTCCTGTTTGACCTTTTCAAATGCTTCAAGCTCTTCCTTTTCTTGTATTTCAGTTTCTTCTTTTTTCCTTTTCTCTTCTTCTTTCATGATTCTTTTTGCTTCGTCCTTTAGTTTTTGTTCTTGTTCATGTTTTCTTTCTTAGCTCCAACAATTAATATTCCTCTTTTTTTTCTCTCTTCTTCTTCTTTTTTAGATTTCATTCTTAATTCTTCCTCATGTCCAAGTATATCTTCTTCATCCTTATTCTTCTCTTCATCTTCCCTTTTGATAATTATTTTTTCCTTAGCTATCTACTACTTTATTCTTTCCATCTAATCATCAGAGGACATGTTGTGGAAAGTAGCAAAATCTTTTGATTTAAGCCTTAGTTGCACCTCCTACTAAGTGCCATCATTTTCATAAGGGAGTTCATCATCCCACTGTTCATGTGCATATGGTGATGTGATGGAAACCATTACATTGTGTTTGGCCACCAATCCCAAGTGTTCATGCCTCTTGAATTGACCATGTGGGAACCTATATTCCCACATAACATTAGCTTATTGCCTTGCTTGCTTGGAATTTAGTAGACCATAATAACTAATGTATATATTGTATGTAATAAACGTTTTATTTCTTGCATCCTTTGCTAATGAAGCATTGAATCCTTGTAAAATTGTTTGATAGGTATTCTCTTCCAAGATTAGGTTATTTGGGACATATTTGGTAGGAGATGGGGAGGAGAAATCACTCCATAGATTATTAGGTAGGTATAATCCCCTTGTAAGTACCAATTTACAATACTCTTGAGAAACCTCATGGCTTCCCTGCTTAACCTGGGACATTCCTTGAAAAATATTAGTTTGTATAGGGTCATAAGGAAAAAGTCACATAATTAAGCATAATTTTTCTTGTACTTATTATCCCACATTATTTGATAATAAACATGCACACGTTATTCTAAGATATGCCAACTCCAATTTAATCCCGGGAAAATATTAGTGGCACAAATAACTACCATTAGATACAAAACCATATAAAATGTGGTTAAAACCCTAGCTTTGGATATAGATCTTTGTGCTCTATCTATGGCTCTGTGTTAGTGAATGAGACAATATAGTAGCCCAATTAAACACACATCTAGTAGTGATAATAATGTATACCAATGGTACCTAATCATCCTTGAAATGAATGCAATTTTTCTCTCCATATAGTATGCATATGAGAGCCATTACACAAATATACGGGTCTGTTAACCATCTGTTTTACCAAAGAACCTCTTGTCCTCTTCCCAACAACTTGTGAGGATGTTTTTAATGTCATGTTCCATGTGGAATTGCTCCACAAAACCAATAATCATGTGTTTCTCTAGCTTATGCAACCTATACTATTTCTCAA